>CAOKZL010002644.1:0-172936 GCA_948472985.1 Iguana delicatissima | reverse complement strand
GTTGCATGGGAGATTTTTTTTTTCTTCGATATGGGAGAGTCAATCTTATCAATCTCAAGCTCAATTTTCCTTATTCTTTGACCAATAAATAATGGAAGCATTTCTGTAACTCTTCTGCATAAATTTTCATTTTCTTGTTCTGGGAGACCCCTCAATTTCAAACATTTATTTCTCCATCTCATTTCAAATCTCATATAGCGTTCTTTTTCTTTCAACTGTTCTTTCTTCATCCTTTCTGACTATGCTTCATGTTTCTGAGTTCTTTCCTGCAAGGTCTCTACCTTCTTATCTAACATCTCAATGTTTTGGGACATCTTTTGAAAGTTCTGATTTAAGTTTTCAACTTCCTTTTTGAGGTCTGATTTAATTTAAGTTCTTGTAGTTTTAATTTCAGTTCTTGTAGCTTTTAATTCTTCCATCATATCTTCTCAAAGTTTCTGAATTTCTTCTAGAACTTTTATTGATTCAAGGCTTCTAGCTTCAAATGAAGCTCTTCTTTCTTATGTTTGTATTTGTGAAAGAAGTTGTAGCTGATAGGTTATGAGTTGTGGCTGAGTTTGTTTCTTTTGACTTGTAGCCACTTTTTTAAAACTCAGTATACAATACTTAAATTACTTACATGTTTCCAAATAATCAAAAATACTGTAGTTTGTTAATAACATTAACAATTGATCAATCTCTATCTGTTTCTATAATTAACAGATTTAAGCAAAAATTAGAAATAAATTCTTCAGTACAATTTCTATCTTATTTCAGTCTATAAGGAAGTAAATTATAGCTGACAATCAAATATTTAATTAATTCTTCCTTTAAAATGTCTTATCTCCACCAATTAATTTATTTTTGCTATAATTAATTAAATAGTTGATTAATTAAATAGTTAATTTATAGTAATAAATGTTGATATATTTCTATTGGTTGAATATAGAACCCAAATATATATTATACAGTTGTATAAATATTAAATGTTATATCAGTAGTTCAATCTTCTCAGTCCTTTATCAAATAAATTATTGAAGTAGGTTGTTTAAATATATCGGTCAGTATATCAATCAATTCCTCATCCCAACAATTAATTTTCCAATTATTTTCTACAAATAGCAGTCTCTGTAACGTAATACTGTCAAAATTTAAGTACAAAGAGCAAAAAATTCATCAATCACATTCCATTCATTCCATTCATCAGTAGAGTCCTAAATTATTAATTAATTGACTATTAAGTTTGCAATTGCTATTCAGGGGGAAAGGGAGAGGGGAATAAAAAACAAAAGCAAAAACAGCTTTACAACTCTTCCTTTCTTCAGACATGTATCCAATCCAATAATATTGCTGTTATCTCCTCTCTTCTCTTCTTTCTCTTATTCTTATAATTCTTCACGTCTCTGTTTGAGGATAATCCTACACATTTTTCATGACTCACCACATTGGAATCTCTGTTAATAGATTTTGTCCTTCTCTAATAATGCTTGTTACTTCTTTCTCCTTTCTCCTTCAACCCACCACATGTGTCAGTTTCAAAACAGAGGAGAAAAGTTCTTAAGCATTGTGTTTAATATTGTTCAATTCCTCAATTACTCAGTTTCAGAGTAATTATAAAAGTTTATTGTTGGTTCTAAACCTTTTAAATTCTAGCTTTCTTTTTTCTTTTCCCCTTTCAATTCTTTCTATCACCTCCTCTCCATTTTCCTTCTATTCTCAGTCCATCTCTGCCATTTTTCCTCTTTTGCTGCTCTCTACTACTCATCTGCTACCCCTGTCAGTTTCAATTTCTTTTTTTGTTGTTTCTCACTTTATCTCCTCATCTTTACCACTCTACTCCACCACTCAGGCCTACTCCTCCGTCTATTTTATGTATTTCCCATTCTTTCCAAATTTAACTGTCTTAATTTCAACCTAAAGTAACTAGTCTGTCCCAGTCCTCTGTCCCTCTGTCGGACACTCCAGCTCCTCCTACGAAATACAGTTTTATATCTCACAGTTTATCTCACAATTTATCACAGGTAATTCCTGTTCCTTTCTCAATCATAACACTGATCTATCCCCCAGAGGATCTATCAATCGGATGTCTTTCTGACAGGTTAGCAAGCAGGTACTCACAGATCTTGCTGAAAGTTAAAAACAGAGTTGCAGCCGGCACTGTGCACGATAGCCTGGGCAAAAACCCAATGGCAACCGCTCCGTCCATGAACCCCTCCTCATTGGCTTTCTCTTCTTCTTTCTCCACCAGCGCTGGGTCGTAACTGGGCTCAGTGAGCCATTCTGAGCCCCTCTTACCTAAGGGGGCTTTTTGGCCTCAATAATTCAGGCTCTAATGTTGGTAATTCTGTCAGGTTTTGCAACAGCCTGGGACTGTCTAACTCAGGCTGCTGATCATGCCGACATGGCATACCCTTTTCACTAGCCACTGAATAGCTGTGATATGGGGACTGTGGCAGTAAAAGGGTGAGCACTGGGGGTGGTGAGAGGGGAGCCATAGCTTAGTTCCACCTGCAGAACACTACGTTCAAGTAATGCAGAACGTCTGCAATGTGTGCCTCAGAGCCAAAGCTCGTAGACCATGAAATCTGAAAAGCTGGCTGCAGAGGTGTGCATCTCAAAGGCTAATTCATTTTCATGTATTAATTTGCATTAATTTAAAGTCATCTGGATATTTAGACATTACAGTGCCACCATCATACACTAGGTGGCAGACTTTCCTAACTATCAGATAGTCTAACCTAAGGTATAGATAAATGCTACATAGTAGGTTAAGGGACAGTGCTTCCCTCCTCCTGCCTCATATAGGGTTGCCATCCACAGGGGCATCAAGGGAATAATATCAAGAAGGCCACACCATTTCTATTTCTGGTATGAAGGCATTTTATCATACAGTTCTTCTCAACAAGTAACTCAGCAGCAGTTTATTAATGAGAAATGCTTTATAGACTTACAAAAGAAGTAATAAAGCTGGTAGGACCACTACAGGACTGCTCACATAAGTCATCACTTTGTTGAACCAGATAGGAAAGTCAGCTTTGATGGTTTCAGACACAATATCATATATTTTTTCTTGTCCACTAGAGGAAAACATCAAATTGTTCTCTCAGAAGATTAACAGCATGTTAAACATTTAAAGCCAGAAATGGCTGTGGCATTCAAGAGCAGTTGTTGTTAATTTCGTAGAAATAGTTAAAATAGTTCAGGGTCCCCCCCACCTTTAAACATTATCTGAAAACATCTGGACGAAGCACAGTTCTTCTCAAGTTTTCTCTGAGAAAGCTTAGAAAGCCAAAAGTAATTCCAATGTAACCTAGGCCCCTTCCGCACGTGGGAAAGGAACTGCGAAAAAACGCTACTCACTGGACTTCTTCAGCGTCTGGGCGAGTCCGTCGGGACGAGGAGCAGTGCGAGCTCATCACGCCACACTGCTCCGGCATCCAAAATGGCGGCTTCTGGTTGGTGGAGGTTCTCCACCAACCGGAGAAGCTTGCCAGCCTAAAGCCCGCCCCCGGCAGATCTGCAGGCACGCACTTGTGTGCGCCTGCAAATCTGCACTGGAGCACGGGGACAGAGCGACATGGAGTTGCGCGCTCCGTGCTTTTTAAAAACCTCTAAAAAGAGGTTTTTAAAAAGCACACTGCGCAACCAGTTCCGGTCGCTCTGAATGGACTGAGGTGTGGAACTACAAAAAGCAGTCCGCCCCAGTCCACTCTACGGTGCAGAAGACCTCTGTCAGAGGTCGCTCTGCACCGTTTTAATAGCCTGGTGTGGAAAGGGCCCTAGTGTGTGATGCCCAGTCTTTGTCGTGCTTCTGAACTTTTCCTTATACTAAGAGATCAGTATTCTATAGCTTACAGACTTACAACTTACAAACAGTAAATTCATTTTAGGCAAGGGTGGACAACTACAGAAGGCTAGAGGTTTGCATTTGTCCTCCAAGAACCTTGAAGGGGCAAAAAAAACCTGACCCACTCCAATTTTATTTTCTTTCTTTCTTTCTTTCTTTCTTTCTTTCTTTTTCTTTCTTTCTTTCTTTCTGTTAATTTTTTTTGCCCCAAATGCTCCCAAAGACCCTCTGGGGCCATGAGGGATATTTTTGCCATGCTTGCTTCCCCCAGGCCACTGCAGCCCCAGAAAAGGCCTTTTCAATCATAAGGAAGAGACTTCTATTCACTTCCCGTTCTAGCAAAAGGCCTCTCCTGATCTTAAAATGTCCTGTGGGGGCAAATTTGTATTGAAAATGCATCCTAAACCCCCTTGAAGCCATCTAGAGGCAAAAAACAAAACAAAACCACCACCATTGACAGCAGCAGCAACAATGACAACAACAAACATTCAAAATTTGTTTTTAAATGATCTCTTAGGGGACCCAGAGGCCTGCATGCTGCTCACAGGCCATATTTTTTGCCCACCTTTGATTTAAGGAATATTAGACTGTTTGTCACTCCTCTTTACATTACCAATGCATATCATTTCATAATTTGGGAACCAGTCCTGTGGCTTTGGGGAGCCTGCCAGTTCAGTCTCTTTACCACAATCCTTAAGTCCTGCCCTGATGGCATCGCTATAGCATCATGACCAATTTATGATACAGCAAATATCCAAAGGTCACCAGATCTTTTCTGATCTTGGAAACTAAGCAGAGTCAACACTGGTTAGTACCAATGAATACCAGGTGCTGTAGGCTATATTTCAGAGGAATGAAAAGGCAAAACTACCTCTGAATATTCTTTGCCTGAGAAAACCCTATGATATTCATGGTGTCACCATAAGTTAATAGGTGACTTGAAGGCACATATACACAACAATAAAGATTATGGACTAGGAAGTCCTCAGTTCAGTGTTTGCATCTGGTATGAAAGTGGTTGGGCATGGTCCCTCTGGCTCAGTTCCACAACACATGAGCACAAATACCTTAGATTAAAGCTTTATTAACATATCAGGAAGAATCTGGACAATCTTCTGACTTTATGGAGGTGTTATAGAATACTTGGTCGGTAAGTAAAAGGCTAAATACCTTTGACAATGCTTTGACAGCATCAGAATATGAGTAGGAGTAACTCCTTTGATAGTGCCTTTAACCAAGTAATTCCTCCAGTCATGCAAATGAAATCGAGGAAGCAACCATAAAAGCCTTCTGTTAGCTACAGTCAATCAATGTAAAATGCAAAAAAGTATGGTCCACAGCTTCCAGAAGGATTGCAATATTCTGGACTTGTCACAAAGCTGTTTCTTGTTTACAATATCCTGTTTTCAGAGAAAAATTTCAGTACCTTTTTTTTTTTTTTTTTGCCAACCTACTGATATGAAGGGGAAATGTTTATATTTTGACATTAAACAGAGATATGATTGCCCAAATACAGTGGAAATGAAAAGCCTATTATTACCCTAAAAGGTGGGGACTTTGAGGTCCACCGTAGAATTTGGGGAATTATAGCGAAAAGGAAGCCTGCAAGAGGAGGGTAAAGGCAGGATCTTTTCACCTGTGTATACCAGTACTAACTGTAGAGAGGACGCCGATTAAAAGTTAAACAAAATATTTTATTTGGAATTAACAAACATGCAAAAAAACAGACGTTCTCAAGAACAATACAAGGCTATCAGATAGTGAGGCAAGAAAGGCTGAATAGAGAGAAGATTGGGTGGAATGGGTTATAGTTACCATTCCTGAAGCAGAAAGTTGAAGCAGAGCAGCTCAGACAGAACGTTCAAGGTTAGCAAGAACAAACAGAGGTCTGGGCACCACGTAATAACATCCAAGTACTACAATTCACTGGGGCTTGAGCTGGGGTTTTTATTCCTATTTACTGCCCTGAAGGAGGATGCATGGACAAAGCAGTAATGGCTTTCTCATGAGGTTGACAAAAGAGTCTGGAATGACCTGATTGCCTTAACTCTAGAGGAAAAAACATTGATGAGAGTCATGTCAATCTCTTAATGTTTTGGTCAGGTAAGATAAATAGAGGTCTCCATAGGATATGCTCACAGTAGGGTCCTTGGCTGATTCAACTGGTCAGTTTCATCTTCTGTTGTTTTCAGGAGTGTTCACAGCTTGCAATTTTGAAAGGATTAGCACAAGCCCGTTAACACTGGGTTTTCCTGCCTAATCCTGTCTGAATTTATAACCTGATCATATCTGAGGTCATCCTGACCTGGTAACCTGCTTACAGCCAACATGTTTTCAAACATGTTTTCAAACATGTGCTTCAGCCATAAATATCTTTATGAAAATAAGCACATCTGGCAGAGTGGGAGTATATGATGTGGTAACACTATGTAGAAAGCAATGATGTAGTTCAAGGACCAGCTCTAGATTACTGCTACTTAAAGTAGTGGTTGATTGATCCACAGTGGATTTCCAGGAAATGATGCAACTATTATAATGTGACACAACTACGGTACCAATCCCTGGCATGTTGAGGGAAAAACTACCACTCCAACACAACAGATGCCTTGAGAAGCACCGGTCTAGATTAGGGATGTAATTCTTCACTATGTTTTTATTTTTTCTTGAAGGAATCAAAGAGCATGTAATTTAGGCTATTTTTCTTCCAGTTGTGGGAAAGTCTTTGAAAACCACACAGTTTGCAAAGCCTGTTCATAATTCAGGATTTATTCTTTGTCAAATTTGCACATTTTTGTTTTGTTCAGAAAATAATATCATTCTGCAGAAAATAATATTTTTATGCTGTAATGTTATTTTTGTGTGCAGAAGAAACTGTTTTCTGTGTAGAAAAAGCTGCTTTTTCTGCAAATCAACCACATGTAAATTTTACATAGCACAAGTCCCTAATTTCAGCATTCATTGCACAGAAAACAGCTTCTTATATGCAAAAAATAATATTCCTGAATAGAAACATTATTTTTTATCATAAAATATTATTTTCTGTGCAGAAAAGGCTGTTTTATCCACAAAACAATCACATGTGAGCTTTGTGTAGGATAAGTTTTGTGTAGAATCAGTCTTGAACTGCAAAGATTCTTGACAGTATAGCATTTTTTTTCTTTTTTTACTACTATAAACAAAAAAGAACAATACATAACAGAATAAAGCAAAAACATCACATGAATAATGTAAATGTGAAAAAGAGAAAAATCACAACACAAATAGTTTACATTACTATTTCTCTCCAGATCTTTTATCATCATATACTTATTCAACATATTATATATCATATTGATTATATATTTTTATTTCATGTATCTAAATCTCATTCTCCTTGTACTTATTATCACTATAATAATTTCATTCTTAAATCTATTCTTTTCAACTATATTTAACCTATTGCTAATACTATATATGATCCTTCTATTAATCATAAACTCTAACCCTAAATGTGAACCCATTCCCAGAGCCAATTATATTTCAGCTTATTCTGCTTTCCAAAATTGTAATTCTTCTTATGGAAGTGTGACACTTCCCTCTTTTGTTAAAGCCTTTTCCACAAATATTTTCCATATTGCTTCAAAGTCATTCCTTTTCATTATCCCTTTTTAACCTTAATTTGACATGTTAACTTATCATTGATTGCAATTTTTCACACTTCTTTATACCAATCCAATCCTTTATTTGAAAATCTTTTTGAATTTTCCATTTTCTCGATATAATTAGCCTTGCTGCAGTTAATAAATTTGTAATTAACTCCTTCACTGTCTGGGTACAATTAACCTTGTCAAATACATATAATAACGCTATACTCAGACATATTTGTAAATCAATTCCTGTTATCTCTTTTATCTCTTTAAGCACCATTTGCCAAAGTTTCTGTACACCTTCACAATTCCACCACAGATGGATGTATGTGCCAATCTCTTGGCAACTCCTCCAACATAACCTTGAATGATTCTTGTCTATGTGGGTTAACCTTACTGGTGTTAGGTACCATCTCCAAACCAATGTATAATAATTCTCTTTTATCCTTATGGATAAATTTTTTAAATGATGCTGATTCCAGATTTTCCCCCAGCCTTGAATATCTATTTTTTTGCACTAATTCTTCCTCCCATATTTTTCTAAGGTATTCATCTTAATCTTTTGACAATATTTTATATACTTCTCTTGTGGTACCCTTCAATATTTCATTTTCTTCCATATCATCTTTTTGCTTAATCATTTGTTCAGATCTAGTGTATTCTCTAAAATCTTTGTTATTCCTTTTCCAATTCCTTGTCCACTGCTCCAGCTGAATATAATTAAACCATGACATCTTAGTACCCTGCAATCTCTCCTTTATTCTATCTTTATTTGTCATTATATTTATCCATTCTTTTAACTTATATATTCCTTGCTTTTTTAATTCCTTCTCTAATTCATCCCTCAAATTTATTGTGAACTTTTCCATCATCGCTACTGGAGTTAATGGTGAGATAGCCAGCATTAGTTTTTTCTTGTTTTCCTTCCATATTTCTAACATATTTTTTAGAGGGGAGTTTCTATTTTTAATATTTCTCTCTGACCGGATTCCAAAAAAGATATTCTCCAGTCTCCTCTCACAGTATAGCCTTTTTCCTAATTAGAATTTCTTGACATGTGAAAAACACTTATTTTTAATATTTTCAAATATTTTTTCCATCCCTAGATGGAAATGGCACATCCAATCATGAGAATCTTTGCTATTTCCTTTATTTTGTCGCTGTTTGAATACATTATATTTTTATTGCACTTGTAGCCTTGGTGATTCTGACATACATATCTTTTTTCTCCCCAGTTTTACACATATAATCTGGATGCATCATCTGCGCAACCACACGCACACCACCTGGAAGTTAACACACAAACAGAAAATGAGAACACCACGAGCTCACCTGAATGGCCCACAGTTCAGTGATGGCTTATAACGGGCAATAGCAAATATAGTTGGAAGCATGCACAAGAACAGCATGAAGAGCAGCATAGCCAAGTAGAAGTTATTAGACCTACAAAGAAAGGGAGAATGGTTAGGCAGTTAGAATTACCGCTCTCCTTTCACCAGTAAGTTAAGACTTTTGTTTCTCTCTCAGGCTTTTGAAAACTGACTGGAGTATTCACTTCCTTCCACCAGTCTTCATTCTGAATGAGTAAGCAATTTTTTCCCCCTAGAAAATGTGTATTTTTTCCATTTCCCCATCAGGTTACAGAATCTCCAGTAGAATAAATACAAGTATTACAACCAAGTACACCTCTGTCACGCACAGTGACCAGTCCCAGGTTTGAGTAAATAGCTCAGAATTTAGTTAGTTAGTTAGTTAGTTAGTTAGTTGAAATATAGTCAGCCCTCCACATTTGTGTGTTTTACTTCTGTGGCTTTGATTATTCATGGATTGTTTGCTGCCTCTCTAGGAGATTTTTTAATAGGGATTGCAAGCCTTGTGAGATTGAGAAACTGCACACGAGGCTTGTAAGTCCCCATTAAAAATGGTGTGGGGCAGCAGTGGAGGTGGCAGGAAGCCCCATCAGCCCCCTACTTCTGCCTTGTGAAGGAACCCTGATGCCTCAAAGGAATCCACAGTGGGTTGAATATGCTGACCATACTTTTTGTGTGTTAAATATGGTCTGGGAGGGCCTATTCACAGTTTTTTCATTTTCACAGGGGTCCTGTGCCCCAACCCTAATGAATGTGGAAGGATTACTGTATTACAGTAGCTTTATTTCAGCCCTCCCCTCCAAAAAAAAAAAAAAAAAACCCCAGAAAAACTGTAACATGGACTTCAAAGCAAGAGGCTCCAGGTGTTGCCAGGACTGGAGTCCATAGCATTGTACAGGCTCATATAGGCATTCCACATGATGCATGCAAATTAGGCTCATGTCAAGTTCTCATTTGCTAACTAACAACAACAATAAATTTCCCAGCTAAGTGTCTCTGGCCTTTTCTCAGGTTTTCTCATTTTCCATTGTTATGCCAACCACAGCCTTTGAAGATCAAGCAGTAAAGACAGTCCTTATACTAATTTCCTTCCTGCATTCTCAGAAGACAATTTACAGTCCTTCCAGTTTGCACCCTTTATGCCAGGCCTTATAGACCAAACAAACTTTGAAGGCTAGCTAATTTCCTGGCTTCACATCAAAGCTATCAAATAACTTCTCTGTTCTCATTCACAGATTCCCAACCTTGACTTTGACAGATAGGAGAGCTAGACCAAAGCTAACAAAATGAATTTCAATACAGAGAAATGTAAGGTCCTGCACTTAGGCAGAAAAAATGGAATGCACAAATATAGGATGGGGGATGCGTGGCTGGACAGCAGTACAGGTGAAAGGGATCTAGGAGCCTTGGTAGATCACAAGCTGAACATGAGTCAGCAGTGTGATGCGGCAGCCAAGAAAGCCAACACAATTCTTGGTTGCATCAATAGAAGTATGGTGTCTAGATCAAGGGAGGTAATGGTACCACTCTATTCTGCATTGGTTAGGCTTCATTTAGAATACTGTGGCCAGTTCTGGGCACCTCAATTCAAGAAGGATATCAACAAGCTGGAACGTGTCCAGAGGAAGGCGACCAAAATAGCGAAGGGTCTGGAAGCCATGCCCTATGAGGAACGGCTTAGGGAGCTGGGTATGTTTAGTCTGCAGAAGAGAAGGTTAAGAGGGGACATGATAGCCATGTTTAAATATTTGAAGGGATGTCATGTTGAGGAGGGAGCAGGCTTGTTCTCTGCCTCTCCAGAGACTAGGCTAAGGAGCAGAGACTAGGCCAAGGATTCAAGCTGCAGGAAAGGAGATTCCACTTGAACCTCAGGAAGAACTTCCTGACGATCAGAGCTGTCCGGCAGTGGAATGTGCTGCCTCGGAGTGTGGTGGACTCTCCTTCTTTGGAGGCTTTTAAGCAGAGGCTGGATGGCCATCTGTTGGGAATGCTTTGATGGGTGTTCCTGCATCGCAGGGGGTTGGACGTGATGGCCCCTGGGGTCTCTTCCAATTCTATGATTCTATGATTCTAATGTATTCCATCATCCTTTTACAGCACAGTATTCCCCCATAATGTATCAGGCAAAGTACAAAGCATATATATAAAGTTTACATACCAAAACCTAGCACCTTTTCTATAATATAGCAAGGCATTAAACATGTTTTATCCACACAGCAGAAAACAAATGTAATGTAATACGGAAATCTTTAAGCATAGCATATAATAACACCATTAAACATGATTGCAGCAAAGGTCCGCGGGATGTGGCTATCTGAAGTGCCAAGGCAGCCTGGAAGCAGGTTGCTAGGAAACCAGAATAGCACCTCAGGAGAGAAACCCAGTCCACTAGTGTGTGGGAAGGGCTTGTATAGAAAGCCAAGTACCTCTGGGTACTGTATTCCTTCAGTGAGAGCCTAGCAAGGAGCTGGGCAGTAGAGGCCATTTCCACACTAGACTGTTATAGCACTATTGTTCCACTTGCAACAGCCTATGGAATGCTGGCTGGCCCCTCTCGAAACTGCAAACCCCAGGATTCCCTAGGATGTTGCAAGTGGAATAATAGTGCTATAGCAGTCCAGTGCGGAAATGGCCAGAGTCTCTAAGTCAGACAGAAAGTGTGGCTATGTTGGGAGATTTAGCGCTCAGTGGAAGCCTAGCGAGAAGCAGAAGAGTAATCAAGCCCTAGTAGGATCTGGTCAGAGAGTGACCTAGACTGGGGGTTAAATCTTTGGTGGGAGTCTAGCCAAAGTGCTGTCATATGATACTTGTGTCTTATAAGAAATTCTATAACTGAACTGTTTCTTAGTAGAGAGTTACCTGGTACATTGTCTTTAAAAAAAAAAGTGCACTGAGGAAATGTATCAACTTTGACCTGCATTTGAAGTCTCACATGCTATTATATTCTTGTTGTTATTTTAATAAATGTTACAGTTTATTTTTGTAAACACTGACCTGGCTTGAGTTGATTACAATATATAAAGTGACACAGAAAACGCTACCATAAAATTATTGAGTGGTTTTAAAGAAACATTGAAAACCCTCACCCTTTTACGCAAAGGTGGTGTTATAAGGGGGGAAGCACAGGTAAGAGCAGGATGCCTTATCAGATGGGAATTGACACACCAACCTGGGAGAACTGAGGGCCTGTCATAATGATCAACAGCATGGGATAACTAGGCATGCTTAACAATATGGCAGGGCATTACTACATACAGCAAAGGTAGGCAAAGTGTATAGAAAAGGGTAATATATCAAAACATAAGAGTAACCAATGTCAATCAATTCTCAATGCACACATACAGTAAAGCCCACTGTGCACTGTTATACAGCAATAATATGGCATGAAACGCCAGGATCACATGCAGTACGGCAGTAACTCAACACACACGGTAGCACACACAGTTATAGATTCTAGAAGCAGATGTAACATATACCCCCAGGAAGGTATATAACATGTAACATATAACGAAGCTCTAACAGAATCCTTCGTCTAGAATACCACGGCAATATACTCATTTCATATTTCACACCTTGAGCAATTTATCAGATTGCACTCAAGATTTAACATACAGTAACCTGTAACATATGATGGGAATCCAAGCATTTGGCTATTCCAATATGATCACTCATTACAAGGAGGTAGCATACACTTCTTGCACAGGATAAGCTTTATGCCAACATACAGTATCCACAAGCATAAAATAATCAAGAAGCATTCATCATCATGACAGAATAACAACTTGAAACATGACAAGGAGTTAAGCTGACCTGACATTCTGATCCCTCAAAAACTGTCTCCTCCACCTGGCCAGCATATGACTCTTGTGGGTCAATTTGAAGAACTTCAAAGTTTGACAAATGTTTGTTTAAGCACACGAAGCCCTTAACAAATGCAGGTCAGTATGGATGACCTCTGGATTCAACAGCTATAGGTCAGGTTTGATGCCCTCAGGGTACAACTTCTGTGAAGCTGCTTGACTAGCCTCAGGGCACCACAACGTGACGTAATCTGGATAGCAAGGAACAACACATATGTGTCAGACTGGATGTTCTCACATTGAATTAGGTCAGTTTGATTGATCTCAAGGATCCATTACAGGTTTAACTTCTGCCTGTTTTCCCTTCCTTGGAAAAATATCGGGCAGCTACAGATGACTCAACTGGCTAAATTCACAATTTACCTGTTTGCAGTGATGTATTTAAGTCTTTTACTTCAAGTCTCAAATCAAATCTTAAGTCTCCACCTTAAAGTCTCAAATCCTTGCAAGATACTTTCAAGTCAAGTCTCAAATCTAGAAGCCAACTTTATACCGCAACCTGTATTCCAGAATTTCTGGACAGAGTCAAATAAAGTCAGTTTTAACAATTTGAGTAGAGTTGGCCATCCACTTTTGTGATTTTGCCATCTCCAGCTTCAGAAATGGGGAATAGGATCCTTCTTACTTCCCATTTACAAAGCTTGAGGCTTTTTCAGAAATCGGGAATAGGATCCTTCTTATTCCCCATTACTGAAGCTTCAAGAGTTTTAGAAGGAAGGTTCCTTCCTCCTCAAGCCCATTGCTTAACACATTTTCTTTTCCCCTATGAGATACACACCCTGCACTCTGGGTATAAGTCTTGCCTTCTGCTCTTAGGAAAAATTTCAGAAAGCTCCTCTTATATAGAGCAGGGACAGGCTGGTGAGCAGACCTCAACCCCACCTCAAGCCCATTGCCTGACCCATTTGCTGTTCCCTCTGAAAAATGTGTCCACCCTTTGGCCTTGAGACTGATCATCATGTGACCAGTAAGTTGTAAGGTTTTTGGATGAATGTGTTATGTTACTGAACCAAGGGCAGCAAGCCAGTCACTAAAAATATGCAAGTCTCAAGTCGAGTCAGTGTGTAATTTTTGCCAAGGCAAGTCCAAGTCGAGTCACTGAAGTGACTTAAGTCTGATTTGAGTCTGAGTCAATCGACTCAAGTCTACATCACTGCCTGTTTGTCTGTGGCCCATTGGTCACAGACCATTGGTTGGACCATCTGCACCTTTTTCTGGTCTTGGTCAGCCTGTGAAGCCACCACAAGCAATCAAGCTAAGCTGACACCCGCATGTGCAATATGGTTATTAGGGGCCATTTTTAACCCTTGCATTTCTCTAGTACACAAGCCAGGCACATTAGCCTCTTACATTTTTGTCCTCCCACCATCAGTTTCCATAACACACGCATAGTCTTGTGGGGACAACAGCACATCACAGAAACTCATGGACTTTGACACTGTTTCACTAGTTACCAACTCTCTACTCCTCCCCATGAGTTCTACTGAAACAGTCTCTCATTTCTCACAATTAGGTTCTGCACAGTTAAAGTAACAATCTGTGTCTTCCAGACTTAATGGCATCGGGACTGGCAGCAGAGTGATGATCGCCAGTCACCTACTGTCAACTGCAGTTTAGCTGGTGAACAAGCACCAGCCAACAACCCCCCAGTAAAGGGAGTGCTGAGGGGCTTGCCGGGACCTGATATACTCTCTAGCCTGCCTGATTAGAGGTATTGTATGGGCCTAAAATCAGGAGAGCAGATGAGAGCTTAGGGTTGAAGAGTATCCACAACCACATTTGACTGCCACTTCTCAGAGGCGCAAACACTGCCGAAGACTTTTTAAAATAAACTCAGTAGTGAAACGACAAGGGAAAAATCTAAGCTACACTTTAGAAGGTGTGATTACCTCTTCACAATGAGTCCACCATTCTAGATCAAAACCTTGTAAGTACTATCCTGCTCTAAAACTGAGTTATGGCAGTGTCTCCAGCTTCTTCTCGTGCGGGGAAGATCGAGGGGAGCACAGAGAGACTTTTTGAAATCTGGTTTGGTTGAAACCCAACCTTGCTGAGCACACTAGGGAATGCTGATTAATTACTGAAAAATACATTTGACTCAAATGAGAAGCTAGAAGGACTGGACATTTTAGGATTTAAGGAAGCTTTTTTGGATTTCTTTCGGCTACATCTCACAGAAGATTGGCAGAGGAAAATAAAAACTGAGATAGCAACAGAGAGTCTTTGCCCAGCTGAGATCACTGAACTCATCTACTTGATCTTTGTCAGGAGACATATGTGTTTATTGTTTAGATTAGCATAGCAAGGGATCATCAGAAGGGTGTTAGCTATCTACTAGGACTTACACATGAAGAACATTCCTTCTGGCTAGAGTTTCCCAGGAATAAGTAGATCAGATAAGACTCATGATGATTTATGGCCGCCAAGGCTTTGATGGTTGGGCCTGTGAAGTTAAACGTTTAAATGTAAAGTGCAGGAAACAAATCCCATTCGCGATCTTTAAAGTCTGAAGACAGCATCACCACTCTGCTCTCAATAAAACTACTTCTAGTTTATTGAATACGTTTGTGAGTGAATCTGTTTCTGACAATCTTCATCTCTACTTATTGCACAGGACTCTATTTTACAGTAATTCTGAATCTTACAAGGATCAGAGAGAACAGATGTTATTGAAATCAAGTTCAATTTCGGTCTGAGCTTGCCAGAGTATCACAGACCACGGTCAATGCCAGCTGAACTCCCCGAAGTGACAATTCTTTGAAATAAACTTTACTACAGATAACAGTATTATTTAAACAGCCCAGAGGGAATTGACAGTATCATCATTTGGTTAAACTAGAGGTTAAAGAAAAGACTTCCTTGGATACAAAAAGAAACATTAAGGAACTATCAAAGATATCAGAAACAGCAACAGTAACAATATGGAGATTAACAATAACAAGGATTTCTTAGCACAAGACAAAAAGAAATAGAGATGGAGATGGAAAAAAGATAGAGATCACAGGAGACAACAGAAGAGGAGAACTTGAATATTGACGTGTTTATAGATAATACATCGCAAATTTTAATGAATTAATGAGCTCTATGAAACTACATTGATAATCATTTGATTTTTCTTCCTTTCTAATGTTTATGATTGTTCTTGGAAACTGATTTAAAATGGGGCTATAGAGGCTAAATAATTACAGTTCATAACAAAAATTCATAACAGTATCATGCATTAATTCTCAGTTCAACTATAATTCATTTAATATAACTGATTGATATAATATATACAATAGTGTTGTTACCCTGTGACTTGGGGGTCCCGGGAGGGGTGCCCAAATAACCAAAACAAACACAACAAGATGGGGAAATTAGCTGGAGCACTCTCTTGGCTAGCGAGAGGCAAGGTAACTTAGCGGGGATCTTTTACCCTCTGTATACAGCGTCGGATCAGTGAGCACACAGACAGTTAAATCATAGAATCATAGAATCATAGAAATGTAGAGTTGGAAGAGACCACACAGGCCACCCAGTCCAACCCCCTGACATGCAGGAACACTCTCAAAGCACTCCCGACAGATGGCCATCTAGCCTCTGCTTAAAAACCTCCAAGGAAGGAGACTCCACTACACTCCGAGGCAGCAGATTCCACTGCCGGACAGCCCTGACTGTCAGGAAGTTCTTCCTGAGGTTCAGGTGGAATCTCCTTTCCTGCAGCTTGAATCCATTGCGCCTTGTCCTGGTCTCTGGAGCAGCAGAAAACAAGCCCTCTCCCTCCTCTACATGGCATCCCTTCAAATATTTAAACATAGCTATCATGTCCCCTCTTAACCTTCTCTTCTGCAGACTAAACATACCCAGCTCTCTAAGTCTATCCTCATAGGGCATGGCTTCCAGGCCTCTCACCATTTTGGTCACCCTCCTCTGGACTTGCTCCAGCTTGACCATGTCCTTCTTGAATTGGGGTGCCCAGAACTGGACACAGTATTCAAGATGAGGTCAAACCAAAGCAGAGTCGAGTGGTACCAGTACCTCCCTCGATCTAGACACCATACTCCTATTGATGCAACCAAGAATTGCTTTGGCTTTCTTGGCTGCCGCATCACACTGCCGACTCATGTTCAGCTTGTGGTCTATGAAGACTCCAAGATCCCTTTCACACGTACTGCTATCCAGCCACTTGTCCCCCATCCTATATTTCTGTATTCCATTTTTTCTACCTAAGTGTAGGACCTTACACTTCTCTCTGTTGAATTTCATTTTGTTAGCCTTGGCCCAGCTCTCCAATCTATCCAGGTCATTTTGAATTTTGATCCTGTCCTCTGGCATATTAGCAACCCCTCCCAATTTGGTGTCATCTGCGAATTTGATGAGCATGCCCTCTACTCCTTCATCCAAGTCGTTGATAAAAATATTGAACAGGACTGGGCCCAGGACAGAACCCTGTGGCACCCCACTGGTCACTTCTCTCCAGGATGAGAAGCAGCCATTCGTGATCACTCTTTGGGTTCGGTCGGTCAACCAATTACAAATCCAACTAACAGTAGCCCTGTCCAGCCCGCATTTTACTAGTTTCTTTGCAAGAATGTCACAGGGAACTTTGTCAAAGGCCTTACTGAAATCGAGGCATGCTACATCCACAGTATTCCCTTCAACTATCAAGCTAGTAACTCTGTCATAAAAAGAGATAAGATTAGGCTGGCATGACTTATTTTTGAGAAATCCATGTTGACTTCTCGTGGTTACCGCGTTGCTTTCTAAGTGATTAGAAACTGACTGCTTAACGATCTGCTCCAGGATCTTTCCGGGTACTGACGTCAGGCTGACTGGGCGATAATTATTTGGGTCCTCTTTTTTTCCCTTCTTGAAGATGGGGACAACATTTGCTCTCTTCCAGTCTGCTGGAACTTCTCCTGTCCTCCAAGATTTCTCAAAGATTATCGCAAGTGGTTCCGAAATGACCTCTGCCAGCTCTTTTAATATCCTAGGATGCAATTCATCTGGCCCTGGAGACTTGAATTCATCCAGTGTGGCCAGGTATTCCTGTACAACCCCTCTACCTATTATGTGCCTCATTTCCCCTGCTTCCTCACCTGCTCCCCAACCGCCAGATAGAGTGCTTGTATCCTTCTGGGAAAAAACTGAGGCAAAGAAGGTGTTAAGTAGTTCTGCCTTTTCCCTTCCCCCTGTTAGTAATTCTCCATCTTCTCTGCGCAGCGACCCTATCGTCTCCTTCTTTTTCCTTTTGCTGTGGACGTATTTTAAAAAGTCCTTTTTATTGTTTTTAATGTCTCTGGCCAGCCTAAGTTTGTTCTGTGCTTTAGCCTTTCTGGCCTCCTCCCTACATCTCCTGGCTACTTGCTTAAATTCTTCTTTGGTGGTTTCGCCCTTCTTCCATTTCCTGTACATGTTTCTCTTAACATTTAGCTCAGCTGAGAGTTCTTCAGTCAACCATTCTGGTTGCTTCAGTTGCCTTCCATTTTTCCTCCTCATTGGCACAGTTTTAGACTGTGCCTTCAGTATCTCCTTTTTAAGGAACTCCCATGCCTCCTGAACTCCTTTCTCTTTCACTGTTCTTGACCACGGAATTCCAGCCACCAGCACCCTAAGTTTACAGAATTCCGCTTTTTTAAAATCTCAGATGGGTGTCTGGCTACCCTTATCTTCTCCTTCCCACTGAATGCAAAATTCCAATAGGGCATGGTCACTCCCCCCTAAAGATCCAACCACTTCTACCTCATTAACAAGGTCATCCCTGTTGGTCAGGATCAGATCTAGAATATTTGATAAACTAATAACAATATTTATTAAACAAGTATTAAGAAAACACAGCCTCACTACTAAATAAGAAATGGAAAAGAGAGTTTTGGGGAATGGGTGATACGCCACCTTTCTCGAAGTCCTGCAGAAAGCCAATTGGAGAGAAGGAAACCCGGCGTGGCGGCCGAGGGGAGCTCACAGAAGAAGCAGCAGCAAGGCAGGATGGAAGTCCAGTGAAGTCCGAGCGTTCCAGCGAGAGATCCGAAGAGCTCTCAGAACTGGGGATTTTTATAGGAGAAGGAATGACCGTGGGCTAGTCTGGTCTTGGGTGAAAACAATGAGTTTTGGGCTGGGGACAATGTCTCCGAAAGGTTAGAATTTACATGATATGGTCTGAATTGACAATAGTATGCCCAGTATGTAGATGCTGCTAGCTTGGTGGTTTAAGCACTTAGCTCGCCAGGGTGCCCTCTCGGGGCAGAGGTCTCTTTGTCTTAATAATGATGTTGTTTTTTTCGGGAGGTCCCCTAAAGCAGATCTGGCAGTTTCTGGCTTCCCTTGGTATAAGCAAATGTGACTCAGCAGATAATAGCCATGCCTAGCTTCGCGCTTGTTCGGTGGCCTCACAAACACTTGGCTGGTGGCAGAGCAGGGCCGAATTGTGATATCAAAATGATATCTAAAATTACCAATGGCCAGGCCAGTTCACGGTGGTAACAGTGTGATAAAAATAATTCATGTGATTTTTCTTGAATAGTGCTTAAGAAAATTGAACATTGAAATTAATTATTAGAAACTAATCATCAATTGAGAAACATAGAAACTAATTATAAAATCATTTTATTTTGTTTCTTTTTCTTATGTCCTGTACTTAGTAATACTGCTCAGCTATTTATTTGATACATATCATTATTAAAGGATTTAAGCATTAAATTAACTCATGTAGTATTATTAGTATAATCACTGATGAGCATATTTTACGAGTAGATTTAAAGAGGGGGGTAGAAAGAAAACCGTCTTCTCCTTGAAACTATACGTTTTCAGTCTTGTCAAAGTCACCGTGTGCTAACAAGATAAGGAAAAACTAAAACAAAGCTGGAATGTAATTAAAACAAATAGTCTGGGGGAAACACATTACAGGGTAAGATTGCCATCTAGTGTCATTGAAGGAAAGTGTCCATAACAGTTTTGTTTTAAGGAGAGAATTAAGAATAAAAGCCTGAATCTCATACAAAATGTCAACTGTGACTACAGTTAAAGGGCAAACCACTATCCAAGCTGAAGCAAAAATGATATCACAAATCTCAACAGGAAGAATTAAAAACTAGGAACAAACTAGAGGAAGAAGGGCTTCCTAGTCAATGGTTTTTATATATGTAAATTAAAGAAAGACTTAAAATGGATTTGAAATTAGAGGGATTCCTACCTAAATCAGAGACGAATAAATTTGAAAGAGCCATCTTTGAGAAACAAACCCATTTGACGTCACAAATCTATAAATTTTTATTAAACAAAGAACTGGAAACAGAAATGATAAAAGAGGTGATGGTCAAATGGGTGCAGAACATCGGCAAGACAATATAGCTAGAAGACTGGGGGAAAAACTGGAGAAGGACACAAAAATTTACATTATCCCAAAACCATCTGAAAATGTTTTAAATGTGGTACTTAAGCCCATCTAAATTGAACAAGATATATAAAACAGGACAAAAACAATGCTGGAAATGTAAGAAAGAAGAAGGATCATTCTTTCATATGTGGTGGATATGCTCGAAAGCAAAAAGATTTTGAAAGAACATCAGTAAAATTATGTCAGATATGTTGGAAATTAACATTCCAATGTCTCCTGTACTGTTCTTACTGAATATCATTCCAGATATAGATCAACTTAATAAGAAAACGCAATGGAAAATAGTACTATACATGACCACCTCAGCCAGAATTGTCTATGCGAGATATTGGAAAAGTGACCAAATTCCAGAACCTGACGAATGGCTTTTGAAGCTTATGGGGATGAAAGACTGTGATAAACTGTCAAAAACTCTCATGGGGATAGCAAAGGATGAAAACAGAACAGAATGGAATCAAATAATAGCATATTTAAAAAGAAAATTTGGAGATAATATTATATTTTGAAATTCACAAAGATCAAAATTGACATGAACTTTTACAGAAGCAGAACATCTCTTCTACTGATGGAATAATGTAGAATCTGTTTATAAACAACCTATAGGCAGACAAACAAGCTGTGAGGTTAAGCTAGAGGAAATTCTATAAAATGTTTATGAAATAATAGAGGTATCTTTGACTTTTCATAGAATAAATCGAAAAAAGGAAGGCAGGGAGTAAATTAGAGAAACTAATTCATGAATGATGAAAGAGTTATTTAATTCATGGAAACATGGGAAAGTAGATGCATTTGGAATTTGAAGACAGAAATACAATTCCACATAATTGTGCTGTTAATTTATTTGACAAGAAGGTTACATATTTATGGTGAATGTAACATATATATATATATATATATATATAGTAAAATAATGTAAAATATACGGTATACATCATATTGGACTAATAAGGAGACAAAAGATTGGTGGGGAGACAAAGATGTACACATATAATTATTAAAAACCTTTCCAAATTATAATGTCTGCAAACAACTCTATATGATTACTATTTGATGTCATACATTTTTTTCTCCTTTATTGTATATAATCAAAAAATAAAAAAAAATAAAGTAACAATCTGCTCATATCAACTTGCTGGAAAAGAACACACTTACCAACCTTCTTGTGGACAATATGATTATTAGGGGCCATTTTTAACCCTTGCATTTCTCTAGCACACAAGTCAGGCACATTAGCCTCTTACGTCCACTCCCCATCAGTTTCCATAACACAAGCATAGTCTTGTGAGGACAGCAGCACATCAAACACACTCATGGACTTTGACACAGTTTCACTAGTGATCAACTCTCTACCCCTCCCCATGAGTTCTGCTGAAACAGGCTCTCATTTCTCACAGTTAGGTTCTGCACAGTTAAAGTAATAATCTGTGCTCATAACAACTTGCTGAAAAATAACACCCTGTCTCAACCTTCTTCTGGACAAGAGAGTCTTTGATGCAGAGCCAGTACAGTCCCAGAATAACTGTGTAAAGCTGTGTTGTCAGCCCTTTTTCTATCTCGCACCCATCCACCTGAACAAAGTTAAGAGAGCTGTTCAGTTCTATAGGTTGCAAACCCATTCCCACAGCAATTTAAGATTCATCAGGCACTGAGTGCAACCCGAGTCCAGCACACTCAATGAACTCATAATACTCCCTACAACAACTACAACAAAAAATCTAAAAAGATTACATTCCGCAGCAGACAATAGCTATCTATTTAAATGAAACCCAGCTCTCAAATCCTGTGGAAGAAAAGTATCCTCTTTACTAGCAGTAAAAAAGGCAAACCCACTATCGGGTATTCTGGGGCTGAGAGTATGTGATACGCCCAAGGTCAATCAGTGTGTTTCCACGGCCAAGCAGGGAATCAAATCCTGGTCTCCATAGTTACCACTAAATCACTACGGTGATTTAGGCCATTTCCGCACTACACTCTTACAGCGCTATTTTTCCACTTTTCAACATCCTATGGAACCCTGGGGTTGGCACTTTAGGTAGGGGCATTTAGAATTCTCAGCCAGAGAGCTCTTGGTCCTCAGTAAACTACAAATCCCAGAATTCCACAGGATGTTGAAAGTAGAATAATAGCACTATAACAGTGTAGTGTGGAAATGGCTTTAGTAAATCTCAGGAATTAATTTTGAAAAGATGAAAAACCACAGTAGGAATATGTTCAAGGGTGCTTCATTGTTCTTCTTCATTCCCATTTTTTTTTCTTGTCCTATCTTCCTTTTTGTTTCAGTGGTAGACATTTGGAAATTTGAAATATACAGGCTGCCTATGAGATCATGAAAACCTCTAGGAGCTTTGGTCCAATTAGGCTATATAGGAGACAAGGAGAGAGATGTACACTATAAATAACTCCCCCTGTCATGAACACTCATAGAGCCAGTGTGATGCAGTGGTTTGATTGTTGGACTATGACTCCAGGAGATCAGGTTCAAATCCCTACTCAGCCATGGAAACCAACTTTCTCTCAGCCTAAGAAGGAAGGCAATGGCAAACCTCTTCTGACTAAAACTTGCCAAGAAAACTCTCTGACAGGATTGCCGTAAGGCAGAGTCAACTTGAAGGCATATAACAATGACTACCACGAATCCTTGATCCTCCAGTCCCCTGCTCACAAGTGCCATACCATGAGTGCCAAATGCCTCACAATTTCAAAATACAGGTCCATTGTTCTTTTGTACAGTTGGAACATTGCTATCACATCAAGGTTGCTGTGTGCCTTCAAGTAATTTCTGACTTATGACAACCCTAAGACAGACCTATCATGGGATTTTCTTGGTAAAATGTGTTGACTGAGGGGGTTGTCTTTGTTTTTCTTTGAGGCTGAGAGAATGTGACTTATTCAAGGTCACCCAGTGGGCTTATATGGCTGAGTGGGGATTCTGGTCTTACACACAATACTGCACAACCCTTGTTTCTTTTCCATCGTGCAAATGGCTAATGAGTGATGTTGTCCTGCCTATGTTTAAGCGGGATTGATTAAAAATAACCACTGTGAGTAGAAGAGGATAGTCAGAAATGAAAGTGCAGCATACTTTTCCCATACTCTTTCCCATACTCTAGTCTTGGCTAGAGACATCAGCAGAATCTGGTATTTCCTTTTTTAAAAAACTATTTCCTGAATCTATACCACTTGGAAATGGATAAAGATTGGACAAACTCTCTGTATTCAGAAATCTACGTTTCAGGACATGGAAAGGGATTTTTTTAAAAAAACATCTATTGCATCGAAGGGAGGAATTATTAAAAGTTTCAGAGTCTATGAATTTTGCTTCTAATCTCCCCCTCCCCCATGGATTTTTTTAACATTAAAAAGCAGCCATGCATTAATATGCTTTATTTACAAATGCATGTGAAAAGAAACACAGCAATCAGTTACATTTTTCTTCTCCCTTGACAGAACAGTATCAGCCACATCATATCATTATCTACTAACCTTGATGCTCTAAAGACTTGCTGATGAGGCACATTGCATGTTAGCACCGCCCAGCTTCGAAGGTACATAAGTCCTATCAGCTTGAGAACATTGAATGCTGGAAGGCAAGGAGAAAAGAATGCCCCCATCCTGCAAAAGAAAACAGGTACAGAACAAGAAAAAGGGCAGCCAGGCACAACTACTGCTGAACTTAGATTTTTCCTCTCCTCCTTCCCCATCCCTTTCCTTAGTGTGTCATATCTCATTTGGACTTTAAGGCTGCAGCAAATGATCAGATTAAGTATTTCTAAGCCACTCTTGGAGTCTTTGCAGCAAAGGGTCTTACCAAATCATCCCTTGATTGTAGACCAAATGCAAAACATTTTCTGCTATTTTGAATTCTCCATACTCAGGCTATAAAAGAAACAAAAACTCAGTTCTAGATAATATGTTAGAGCAAAGATTCATTAGTGTCACCTTGTGCATCTGTGGTTAGCACTCTGGTTTAGCACATATAGAGGTGAGCATAATTTTGTTGTTCATAATCACCTCCCATATTCTATATATTTACAGATCCATCTGTAGGCCAAATTACACATTAATTAAATATATATATCTACTTAATATGATTCCCTAACTTTCCTGTTTCTTTTACTTACCTTTCACTTTCCTTCCAAAGAGAAATAGTTCTTTCCATTTTATATTTACATCTAACCTACAAGGAGCCAGACTTGGCTTTAATGGCTGTGCCTAGAGATTTCCAGTGATGCTGTTCACTATACTTAGGGCCAAAAAAGCACGCAGGGCAACACTGCATCCCCACCCTCCCAGATGTAAGGGAATAAAATGTGAGAGAATAAGAGAGTATGTGTAATATAAGACAACTGAACACACTGAACCAAAATTAGCACTAGCTAAAAAACCCTATGAAATTTATGGGGTTGCCACAAGTCAAAAAGTAACTTGAAGGCACATACAGATACACAACCACAAAGACAGGGGTGGGCAACAGTGGGGCCTTGGGAGACATACTGCCCCCTCCAGGGGAACTTAGAGGACTCAGACATCTCATTTCTGCCCTAAAATGTCTGTACCACTTGCTAGTAAGAGTAAAGGGGTAATTCTGCCCCATTTTTGGTCATCTCTGGGCTGTTTTGGGCCTTGGAGAGGCCTTCAGTTTTCAAAAGGAAGTGACTTGGAAGTCATCTTCCTCCACTTGGTCAACTTCTAGATTTTTTTTTATTTTTTGTTTTTTTTATTTTTTTGAGTTGGGGGAAGCTTCTGCAGGCTCTAAAACAACCCGAAGGGGGGAAAAGTGATGAATATTCTCCACATCCTCAGGGTGGATGTTTGGGGGAATTTTGAGTGATTTTTTTCCCCAATTGTTATCATCCTAAGGTCCACAGAAATAGCCTGGGGGATTTGTTTTCAGGCTGCAGGTTCCCTAGCCCTGAGCTAAGATGATAAACAGCACCACCTATTGGTTGGAAGCATTGCTCACATTATTATCTTTTCCTTACTGAAATATATGAAAAGGTACTCACAAATTTGCTTTCCAAATCCCAGCACCAACAATCACTTAAATATCTAACAAAAAGTCCACGGAAGAAGTCAATCAAGAGGATACTTGCCACTGTGAACAGCATATCAATAATGGATAATTTCAACATTTCCTGAAATAAATACACAAACAGCTTATAAGGGTTAAAATCATTAACAAGGATATAACAAACTATGATAAAATCACAAAAATGAAAATAAAAGCATTGTGAATGAGCCACAAATGAGCATCTTGATAGAATTCAGTAGAAAGCATATTGCAATAGGTACATATCTAAACAAGAAAGGGTTAATCTTCAACAAATATCTTTGAAGTTCAGAAATTCTCCATAGTGAGTTTTTCTTGACCTAAGGGTCATTAATTAAAAGGCCATGACTCTTATTTGTTGATCTATGCTATGTAACCACACAAAAGAGTTGGACTTACTTGACCAACGTAGGTCTCCCAACACTGATCCTGGTGATTTTCGGTGCTGGGTTCAGAAGGTGGTGTATTATTTGTCATATTTAGATTAGATGGTATCATATTTCTCTGAGTGCGATTCTCAACCAGAGAGAAAGTACTGTTTATTATTTGCATATTGGGAACAGTTGTAGAAAAGTTGTATCCCAAAACCATTTGGGTAGCTAGGAAGTTGGTGGCTTCGACAGTGTTGTTTCCATTTTTGTGAACTTCTGATTCCTGAAATCAAAGATTTAAACTATAAGTTAGTCCTTAAATACCTTGCTTCTACACTGTGTGGAAATGTATTCGTTATATCAGAATCCTCAGGCAGAAGAACCTTTAGGACTCTGAATGTAGTCCCAGCTTGCTTGTTTGCTTGCTTGCTTGCTTGCTTTGGTGAGGAGAGACAATATAATGTTTAGCCTACCTCTTAGACACTTGCTACTTCTTAAAAAATGTAATAAAGATATAATAATATAGCAATGTTTTTCACATGTGCATAGTTTCTCTTGTCCTTACAACAGAGTAGAAGAACTGTAACATGAGACAGAATCTGTGCATTTCATATAGAAGACTGGATTTAATCCCTACCAGAACAAAATGCTTAGAAAGCATAGGACTACAAAACACAAACCAATATAGGGCCTTTCCACACTACACTGTTATAGGTCTATTATTCCACTTTCAACATCCTATGGAATCCTGGAGTTTGTAGTTTAGGGAGGAGCATTTAGGATTCTCAGCCACAAAGCTCTTCGGCCTTAGTAAACTACAAACCCCAGGATTCCACAGGATGTTGAAAGTGTAATAATAGCACTATAACAGCGTAGCATGGAAAGGTCTATAGATACAACAACCTAATTATAGGGAAAAAATAGGTGAACCAAATACCACTGGCACTGAACATCTAATTATATACAAAACATGGATAAAATATTATAACAATATCGTAAGGAGCAATCTATCACAAAAACATAGTATGAAATAGGGAACCAAAAAAAACCCCTAAGCATTTAAATATCAAATGTCTACAAAATATAAATAAGAATGAATGAGTACAAAGGCAGAAAAAAGGCCATTTCTGCACAATGACACCCTCCCACATTATCCCATCACGATCCTGGCAGCTCCTCTGTCAGGAGGGGAGCATGTCCCCAACACTCCTCTCTGCACCCAGCTGGTTGCCTGCAGAAGGGAGTGTGAGGGGCACATTCCTTCCTTCTGCACTACAGCCAGCCTTCTTCCCCTGCTGCAGTGGGGAAGGAAGTGTGTGATTGCAATTCTGGCCCTTCTGCATGGCTGGCAGCAACAGAAGACTCGCACAAGCGGGGCCATTGATGGAGTTTTTCCCATCAATGATGCACCCCACTATCACACTTGCTGAGAATGTGAGACGGGCGGGACCATGACGATGTCATGTGGAAGCATCATCACGGTCCCACTCTTCTTGCAGCCCCATGCTGGGAGTCCGCCATCCCACAGAAAAGGTGTAAATCCTGCTTTGATAAATCTTCCTCAATAAGCTTTGCATTACACTGCTGACTGTGAGAAAAGTTTGCCTGCTGCCATTAAATATTAAATGCCATGGAGCAAGGGTCAGTAATTAATTACTCTAAGGATCTTCAAAAACATTTGCTTTACAACTACAATCCTCCCTTCACATTCATGGGTTTGACATTTGTGAATTTGATTATTAGTGAGGTGCGCATGTGCTTCCCCTCCCCATTCTCCTCCTCCCATTCCCCTCCTTTTCCCTGGTGTGGAGAAGGAAGGCAAGTATCTGGACAAAAGGCAAGGAAATGGGTGGGCACAAGATTTCCTTCTCCCCTCTGAATCTCCCCCTCCTATTCCCCTGCCACTGGCCCCAGTACTGAGAACTGGTGCTGAGGCAAGAGGAAAGGGAAGAGAAGGGAGACTAGGGCAAGCCTTCCTTCTCCACTCTGGAGCTCCCCCCTCCCATTTTCTTGCCTCCACCCCCAGTGCTGAGAATTCACACCAAGGCAATAGACAAAGGAACGGGGGAGGCTCTTGTGAGCCTTCTTTCTGCCCTCCAGAACTCCCCCTCCCATTCCCTTGCCTCTGGCCCCAGCACTGAGAACTCACACAGAGGCTATCGGCAAGGGGATGTCGGGGGGGGAGGCTTGCATGAGCCTGCCTTCTCCCCTCCAAAGCTCCCCCACCTCTGCTTCTGTTGGGGAATTGAGAGGTTTTTAGTAGTAAGTCTCCCAATCTGCAGAGTATTTTATAATGCACAGGCAGAAGTTGAACAAATTACCACTCCCACTTTATCATCTCCACCCCAGACACACTTAATCTAGATCAAAATAAACACAAACAGTTTGGTTAAAAATATGAAAAGATTACTCACAAAATCTTGTGCATAGTCTACACAGGTTCAATTCTTGAAGAAAGTACGACAAAATTAAGCACTCACATGCTTACAGGGAAGCATGCTTGCTAGAGGATCAGACCACATGCTTGCAGGGAAGCCGAAGAACAAAGGAAGGAAGATGAAGAGAACATGCAAGGGGAAGTGGTGTTGACCAAACAACAGGAAGTTTACTTTAGGCAGTCCCCTCTATGCCTACAATAAACATGCAAACTAACTAGCCAGTTAATTAAGCGTGCAAAGGTTGCCACTCCCAACAGCTTCTGCACAATATAATCCACATGGTGAACTGTTCTCTCTTCAGGGGTATCTTCCCAAGCTGCTTTAAGCTTACTGTTTTATATCCTCTATTAAAGAAACCTTCTCTGGATCCTTCACTTTGAGTTAACTGTCACCCTGTGTCTCTTCTCCCATTTCTTTCAAAAAATTTAGAGAGAGCTGTCCTTTCCCAGTTGATGCCTTATTTAACTAAACATAATATACATAATATTTTTTACCCATTCCAGTCAGAGTTTCACACAGGTCATTCCACTGAAATGGCCTTGACACACGTGTGAACAATATTCTAGTGGCAAAGGCAAACTTCTGTGTTGATCCTGTTGCATCTTTCTGCAGCCTTTGACACTTTGAACCATGATATCTTACTATTACAGTTGGCATCATTGGGAATAACAGAAACTCACAGTGTCCTCTCTCCTCATCTACCACTCCTGACCCCTCTGTGATGCAAACTGATACTCTTAGGGATGATTTCTCCATATCTTCTCCTCCTGCCACTCTCTCTCTCAGCTCTTCCCTAGAATGAAGCTAGAGTAACTTGAGTAACTTTCCTATCTTAGAATCAATTTTTTATAATAAAGCCTATAGTTTGTTTCTCCAAGCCAGTTGTGTCTTTGCTTCTTAATCAGGATTTCTGCCCTCTTCATGCATGCATTCTCCATCATGAAGGACACATCAGGAGGTATCTTTAGGTCTAAAATCGACATAACAAGCTAGACTACCACTTCTTCTGTCTGTCCAGTTCAACCTAGACCAGGAAGAATCAGACCTTACCAAACATCCTGACTATAGGAGAATAAGATGCAAAGCACATCTCCCTCTTTTTTGGAGTCCCATGCAAGAAATGAATCTGTTTTGTTTGTTTTTTTACATGGTAGCTACCTACGTTATGGTCTGCGAAGAAAATTTGGCATTACTATACCCATATCTCTAAAGCTGTGCCTGAGAGTATGAGTAGTGTGTGAAAGTGAGAAACCATGGGATTTTTGCAGGGGCTAGAAAACATCTGAATTATCAACTCCCAATTAATTTCACTGAACTGTTAAGAAGAAGAGATTATACACTTGGGACACCAAGATGGCCAACATTTGCAACTCACTGCGATGCTCATGCTGTCAACTTTGTCCAAAAGTGCAATGATTAAGCTGTAGAGATTTCCCAGATACAAGACAAGAACTCTGTAGGAACAGATTAAGGACAAGAAACTATGATCAGTAAATGCTGGTGTTCTCCAACCCTCTTTCTTTCTTTCTTTCTTTCTTTCTTATACACATTAGAATAAATGTGTACAGGAATGAAAATAAGCCATCAAAAAAGTTTGCTTCTTCCATTTGATCTCAGAGTTCTTACTGACATTAAACTGAATTGTCCAGTGAAGAATAGCAGACAAATAGTTCAGCAAAATCTTTATATGTTCGTTAACAAATGAAGCAAAGGCAACAAAAGTATATGATTTCTCACATTATTTGTCTCATTTTAAATGACAATTTTTCATAAACTGGATGTCACCTTGTTGATTAATCCCAACTAGAGTTAAGGTTGCCAGGTGTCCCTTACTATAAGAGATGTCCTCTACGTGAAGGCTGGAAGGCTTTTCCTTAAGAAGATATCCCCAAATCCTGTGTTTTGGGACATGGGCCCTTCATAAAGACATGTGTACATTGTTTACTTTATGAATATGGACAATATGTTAACTTTGCAGAGAAATATATGGCTATGTTATCACCGTGAACTGGCCTGGCTTCGGAAGATATTAGATATCATTTTGGTATCACAATTCGGCCCCATTTTGCCACCCTTGGCCAAGTGTTTGTGAGGCCCCCGAACAAGCACAGAACTAGGCATGGCCATTAATTGCTGAACATTCCTTTCTCCACCCAGGCAGGCCAGATTCAGCCAGATCTTCGCTTTAGGACACCTCCCTAGACAAGCACCTCATTAAAGATGCACGTTAGTACAAAGAGCTCCCTGCCACGAGCAGGTAACTTGACGAGCTAAATGCTTAACTGCCCAAGCGAGCTGCATTTGCATACTGACCATTCCATTGTCAATTTGTACTTAATTCAATCATGCTAAATTCTGACCTTTCGGAGAAATTGTCTGTGCCCAAACCTCATTGTTCTCTCCCAAGTACAGACTAGCCCACGGTCATATTTTCCCTATAAAAATCCCTGGTTCCGAGAGCTTCCTCAGATCACTCTGAACTTCCATCCAGCCTTGCTGCCACTTTGTCCGCCGAGCTTTCCCCTCAGTCTCCATCCGAGACTGCGTGATTACGGACCTCCGCTGTGATCCACCCCAAGTTTCAGACAGGTGTAGTGTCACCCAATTCAACAAACCCTCAAACTCCTCTATACCGCTAACACCTTTATTTTCTATAGTTACTTGTGTGAGTGCATTGCATACACTGTTTGCCTGTATGTAATAAAATCACAGTTAATTTCCTATTTTGGTGTGCTTCTTGACTTAGCCTGACCTAGTATACATAGGGTTGCAAGATCCTGCAAAGTTAACCTGCATCTTGCTAGCTTAAGTGAGTGCTCCAGCTAATTTTCTCCAAAATTGTGTGTTGTTGTTTGGTTATTTAGGTGTCCCTCCCGGGACCCCCAGTAAACAGGGTAACAGCTAAGTTAATTGAATTGAACACTTTCATTTGGTATTTAGGTAGAACACAAACTTTGTACTAATTACTTCCTGACTGTCAACCCTGAATGTCACGGATTTTGACTGTCTCTTATTGCTCTATTGAAAAACTTGTTGCTGCTGCTGCTGCTCTGTGCCTTCAAGTCATTTCTGACTTACTCAGCTTGCGGCCCGGACTTTACTTTCTTGGACTTTTCTTATTGTGTTGTAAGCAGTGGTGATGTACTTCTGAGTGTCTCAACAGGCTTGGAGATTTTGAGGTCTCCAAACAACAAAAACGAACCGGTTTTCTCCCTTTTTATTTATTCCTCCTCCATTGCCTGCAGCGCAGATTTTTGGAATACCAGGGAAACTGCTGGAGCTAACACTTTCCTTTATTGCCTGGGGTGTCTGACTGACTATGGAACGTGTTTGTTGATCAGGACTTGGACACTGATAACGACCAGCAGCCTTCCTACAAGTTTCTTTATGAAGAGGAATCTCTTTTCAAGCAGGACTGGTGTGGTGTTTGATTGACATTCAGAGACTTTTTGAAGCTGGCGTCTTCAAGGTCATCACGCAGCAGTATGACACGCGGGTTGTGCTGAATGGTTTGAGAAATAACCCTTTGCTTCCCAGTACAGAAGATTGGATGGATTAGTCACAATAGATTTCTGAATTATACAGGTAGTTAGGACCAAATTTTTATCCACGATATATATAGTTTTGGGAATTGATTAATGAATTGTATCAAGTTTATTGAGAATTAATTATATATAACAGATAACCAACTCCTAACACTAATTAATTTTTTTATCTACTTTTCCCTATCCCTGGTAAATTTCTCTTGATATTAAGATTATTTAAGATTTCTCTGTGCCTAATTTATCAGTGAAGATTTCATTGACTGTATGTACCATTGATTGCTACTTATAATTGCTGAATTAGGGGCTTACTCAATTTAGGATAAATCAGATGAACTTCTAATAACGAGCTAGAACAATTTGATTGTACTGTATTTGCATTTAATGTAATATTGGTCTGTGATTGCGTAAGTCTTTTTTCTATTAAGTATACATAATATCAAGTGTAAAACACTTATAAACTTTATTAGAAGAGAGGAGATAAAAGGAGTTATAGGTTGTTTTTTGTATATTGGTCCTGCCTGGTTGAATTCACCTAAGTTTTGAACAACCAATTTTTTTCCCTAACTTACTGATAGACAAGATCATTTCTATTTAAAAATCAGTATAAATTAATACAATACAAACTAGCAAAATATTTCTTGGTGATTATATACAAATAGTCTTGAAGAGCCCAACTGTAAAATGCACAAAATGAGATCAGGAAAGGTTTGGACTACTGCCAGCACAGACACTCAGCTGAGACAAGACTCCTTTCATGAACCTCCAGACTACCAAAAGAAATTCATGGAGGACATGAGATAATATATGTTAGAGATAAAGCAAGACCTGTCTGAGTTGAAGAGTCAAGTCTCGGAAATTCAAGACACCCTAGACCAGGTCAAAAGGGATGTTAATATTAATCGCAAAGATATAGATGCAAATAAGAAGGAGATTCTCTCCCTGATGCAGAATATGACTACTTCCACTTCAGAAATGGATAAGCAACTAGACAGATTGGCATTAATCAAACAGAAGCAAATGGACTCCTGGATCAGAATACAAGGTCTTGAGGAGAAGATGAACAAAGATATTAGGAAAAGGATCACAACTCTTTTGGCAGAATCCCTCGACTTGGAGGAAGAGGATATTGATTCTGAGATAGACTTGGTTTATAGGGTTAATTCTGTAGCAGCAAAAAAAAAAGTTTACTGAGAGATGTGGTGGTGCAGTTCACTAAAAAGATAATTAAAGATAGAGTATTAGCAGAACATAATTGAGAGCCTTTGAAGGATCAGAGCAAACAATTAATAATCCTCTGAGAAATTCCAATAAGGATATTAAAGAAAAGGAAGGATTATGATTTTTTGGTAGCTAAACTTAAGCAGAACCAAATAAGGTTTAGGTGGGATCATCTTGAGGGGGTGGTGTTTACTTATAATGACCAACGGTTGAGAATTAATTCCATCAAAAAGGCACAAGATTTCCTCTGGAGATTCAAATCTAACCTCGAAATAACAGGACAATCTTCTCAAACGTATGATTCTAAGCAATCCAAGAGTTCCAATGCGCCCCATGGAGAAGATACGCCATCAAAGAGAGGAACTTCCGTGCAAGGAGGCGCAGTAGATGGGGCACAAAAGCTAGCCAAGATGCTGATCCATATGATGAAGACCCATTCTGATGATATCGCAACACTGGAGACCAGTCTTATTGATTTGGATACAGAAGAATTGGACCTTCCCAAATCATCTCATTAATGACCTGCTCTATTATATCTTGGAACATTAATGGACTGAACTCGCCAATCAAGAGGAAAAAATTTTTTCACTATTTACAGAAGCATAACTCAGACATTGGTTGTTTGCAAGAAACCCATATAAAAAAGAAGGATGCTAAAGTGTTGGAAGCCCCTAAGCTAGGTGAAGGTTTCCTATCAGCTGCAACAGTCAAGAGAAGAGGAGTGGCTGTATACATCAAACCAGCCTTTCTTCCTAAATTATGGTTTAACAACAACAAAGGTAGATTGCTAGGTGTTGAATGTATGATAGAAGGTAAAACTCTTTTACTAATTGGCATTTATGCCCCATGTAATGAAAACAGGACCTTTTACCAAGATTTAAGAAGAGCTATGGAGTGCAATCTGTATGAAGATGTATATATCATGGGCGATTTTAATGCTGTCGTTGATCCCAAGATGGACAGGAGTACCTCGACTTTGCCAAAAAAAAGCAAAAGGGAAACTGCCACCAGAATTTTTCCAAATTGAGGAAGAATATCAGTTAAGTGATGTGTGGAGGTTTAAACATCCCCATGTAAAGGATTTCACTTTCTACTCTAACCATCATCAGACATGGTCGAGAATAGACCATATCCGGGTATCCCAAAATTGGCAAAGTAAGATTCACAAGGCAGAAATTCTGACTAAAGTCTTCAGCAATCATAATCCAATTACCTTGGTGTTCAGAGGGCAATATCAAAGTAGAAGATGGAAATTAAATGAAGCTCTCCTTCTTGAAGAAGAGATTCTAACATCATGCAAAACAGAATTAGAGGAATTCTTTAAGGTCAGCATTAACAATGAGGTGAACATCTCAACAGTTTGGGATGCAGCAAAAGCGGTGATTTGAGGGTTCTTTATCCAGAAAAATATAGAATGCAAAAAGAGACAAAAGAAGAATACTGAGGAGATTATGAATACAATTACAGAATTAGAAAAACGATTGAAGAAGAACCCCTTTGATAAAGAGGTGAATTCCAACTTAAGAATTACGCAAAAACAACTGTCTTATGTCAATTTGTATACATATCTTTGTCAAGTCATTTCTGACTTATGGCGACCCTAAAGTGAACTTAACATGGGGTTTTCTGGTCCTGAGAGTGTGTGACGCATCCAAGGTTACCCAGTGGGTTTCTACAGCTGAGAGGGGAATTGAAACCTGGTCCCAAGGATCATTGTTCAATGCTCAAACACCACATACACCTAACTGGCTCTCATACTGAAAACCTAGAGTTGATCCTTTCAAACAAATGTTTAATGGTGATTGCATATAAGTCCAATAGGTTCAGTGGGTCACTCCCAGAAGTACAGAGATTAAAGTTTTATCTGAGACTTTCTATCTATATTGAAGGCAGACAAATTGTTACACTGAAGGGATAAGCTGAGTTGTTAAAATCATTATTTTTGTAGGTAGCAGGCATCTGTGCCAGATTCTACAGCCACTCACATTGGCAGGACGGAAAGGTTTACCGAACACCTCCTGCACCTTCTTTCTGTCCAGGATATCAGCAGTCCAACCCCAGCCTTGATATAGCCCATTTTCACATACCTGGCAAGCTGAAAGCGCAAAGTTGTTCGAGGATGGTACATCTCCAAAGCAGCAACTAGTTCAAAGGCAGAAGGGGCAAGCATGGTGATGAGCGAGACAACAACACTTACCTAGAAAGAAGTGCACATGTAAATTTTAGTTAGGCTGCTTAAGGAAGGGAAGTGAACATCATTTGACAGAAGGAGAATCAGCCCAAACAAGTTTGTTCCTGCTTGTTCCACCCATAGTTTTCCACATGATATCAGAAGATCTCTTTGAGGGCTCTGTTAATAGTCTCTAAAGAAAACCAGGAGCCCGTTCACACTAGACATTGATTGATTGATCATCTCAGCCCACAAGGGCTCCCAAGGTGATAAAAAAAACCAATTAAAACAACATAAAGCTAAAACATTTTAAAAACTCATTAAAATACTCTTCAAAAACTTGTTAAACTTTTCTTTAAAAAAAACTCCCAAAAGCAGTCTAAAAACAATCCTAGAATCCAGTATTAAAACTGTTAAAACAGCAGTTTCGAACACTGAATGCCATACAGAACAGCACTGCTTTGGCTGCCTGCTGGAAACTTAAAAGAGATGTGGCCAGGCTAAATTGGATTAGAACAATAGGTTAGATTTAGACCTACCTGTATTTCTAGAGCTTTCTGTTTTCACCTTGCTTCTTTGGATATAATATTTTATTATACTTCATCCACACTCCCGACAATGATTTTCTTATAGAATGTTCATTAAATAGAGATATTTATCTTGACTTTCTCATACTATATATAGACATGCCATCCAAATGGTAAGTCTACACTTTCTAACTGAAGTAACCTCTCATTTCTTAACATGACCCAGCCAAAGCAGCTTGTATAATAATATCACTTTAGGTCAGGCATGCCTATTTCCCCCCCCTTTTTTTTTTACATCCTTCAAAATTTTCCATTTTATTCTTGGTTTTTTCCTCTTCCAAATAAAGTTGGATAACTTTTTATTCCAGTCTTTAAATGGTTTATCATTTGTTATTATAGGTAGATTTTGAAATAAGAAAACTATTTTAGATAAGATATTCATCTTAATTGTAGCAATTCTTCCTAAAAATGATAGTTCAAGCTTTCTCCATCTCTGAAGATCTTCTGAAATTTCATGACAAACTTTTATAATTATTATAATTAATTCTAATATAATTATTATAGATCTGAATTATTCTTTGTTATAAATACACCTAAATATCTAACTTTTTTGCAATAATGAAATTCATTTGTTTTGATATCTTTAATTCTTCTGATTTTGATATTTTTTGTGGTTATTGTTGTCTCTATTCATCTTAAAACCTGATATTTCTCTGTATTACTGTAGAATTTGTAGAAGATTCATTATACGGTAATTAGGGTTTTCAAGAAGATTTACTAGACCATCTGTGAAGGCTCAGAGTTTATACATTTAGTTTTTAATTTGGACTCCTTTCACTAGTGGATCTTTTCTGATTTTTCTGTTAAGAATTTCTAAAATTATTTAAAAAATAAGAGAGGAGATATAGGGCATTCTTTTCTTGTCCCTTTTTGCATGTTTATATTTTCAGTTATTTCTCCATTTATTATTATTTTTGCTTGCTGTTCCCCATAGATTGATTTAATCCAGTTGGAAAAATTATTTCCCAAATCCATTCTTTTCAATACTTCAAACATAAAGGTCCAATTAATGTTATTGAATGCTTTTTCTGCATTCCCCCAGAAAATCATTCCCAATTTCTTTTTGTTGTGCTTTTGAAAATATTCTATTATATTTATAATTGTTCCTGTTTTATCTTTCAGAAATCTCTTGGGAAAGAAATCTCTCTGATCTTTGTGGATCCATTCCCGTAATATTATTTTTAATCTCCCTACCCAAATTATCACAAAGATTTTATAGTTCACATTCAGTTAGGAGATTGGTCTATAGTTCTTTGTTTCCAATGAATCCTAATTGTTTTGGTAACAGGGTGATGTTAGCTTCACTCCATGATATTGGTGTAAGATCTTCAGCCATATTATTCATTACTTCCTGCAGTGGGTTTATAAGCTGATCTATAAAGGTCTTGTAATGTAAGTTTGTAAATCCGTCAGGACCCAGCACTTTCCATATTCTCATTTTCCTTACTATATTTATTATTTCTATTTATGGGACTGGTTTGTTTAGTTCCTTCTTTCGCAATTCTGAAATAGTTGGTATCTCTGCTTTTTCTAAGTATTAATTGTTAATTATTTATTATTTTCATTAAAGTTGTAATAACTTAGCCAACATATTTACACAAATCAAAATCGCAATTTGAACACATTATGCAATATTACATAGTAGGGTATGAAACAAGAATATCCATTAGAAAAAATAATAGAAACAGATGTTCGCTATCTTCATGACAATGACACATATCTACAATGAGTTTTTTGAAGAAAGAGAGGAGAATGGATAAAAAAATAGGAAGGGGAAAAAAGAAAGATATAAGAAAGCAAAACAAACCAGCAAAGGAAGTCACGACAAAGAAAAAACACAATTGGACTTCTCACGCTGTCTGCACCACAGATTGAGCCAAATTCAAATCTTATAACAAATCCTTAAAAGTTCCATTTAGTTTTCATATCCATTGAATTTTAGAACACTCTAGGGTTAATTACTCGTTAATTCATCCTTATTTATGGTAATTATGGTAATTTTTCAAAGTCATCCCTCTATCTCTTCATATCAGTTATGTACTAACCTTCAATTAGTTAATTCATATTCCAATCAAATACCTGTTATATTGATCTCATGCTTAAGAAAGTTCCATTTGCATGGTTAATTCTCTTTTCACACTTTCTATTCCTTATCTCCAATAATAAACTTTTCCTAATTGTTGTGATTTCCTTTTATGCACCTTTTACACCGTTGTACATGCTTAATGCCTACACATTATTTTGTGTTACCCTCTGCAGATAGTTTATAAGAGGCTGCCATGTTTGGAAAAAATTATGATCTGATCTGTTTTCTAACAAATATGTTAACTTACCCATTTCTGTCACCTCCAGAAGTTTCTCCAACCACTCTCCTCTGGCTGGAATTGATTCCTTCCGCCAGTACCTAGCAAATACCATTCTAGTTGCTGTGACCACATGCCATATTAACCTCTCTTTACAATCACCCCCTTCCTGATTTAAATCAATTATCCCTAATAGGAACAATTTAGGGTCCAAATCAAGCTTTATCTCTAATACCTCTTGGATGACTGCTCAGACCATGAACCAAAATTTTAGCATTCTATTACAATCCCACCATTGGTGAAAAAAGTACCCTTTTCTTTATGACATCTCCAGCATTTATCATTTGTATTTTTGAACATCTTAGCTATCCTTGTGGATGGGGAGGTACCATCTGAACATGACCTTCAGAGTGTTCTCTTGTAAGCTATATGATCTTGTAAATCTAATGATTCTTTTCCAGGTTTTTTCCCATTCTGTAAATCCAATATTGTGTCCTATATCAGTCGCCTATTTTACCATATATTCTTTAACTGTTTCTTCTTCCAAATCTAATCTAAGCCACAGTTGGTATATCCTTGATAACAGCTTTCGGTTTCTTTCTTTAGCTCTAATTCAAATTCCATTGGGTTCATATCAATTCCACCTTCTTTCAGGTCTTTTTAAAATCTTTCTTGGATCTGGAGGTATGGAAACCAGTGTACTGTCATTCCTTCCTGCTGTAGTCTCTGGTGACTTTTTAATTGCGTCACATTACCTGTTGAATATGTTAGTGCTTATATATAATCCAATCTATATCATCTCTAAGGCCTTTAATCGGGATGGCTTCGGTGGGGGAAAGGCAAGATGGAATTTTTGGACATAGATACCTTTTATATTTCATCCATGTCTTATACAGAGATTTTCAGATTGCATGGTTGTTAAACACTTTTTGAACTTTAACTTTCTGATACCACAGGTAAGAATGCCATCCAAAAAAGAGTTCATGACCTTCTAAGGTTAATAGCCTCGGGTCGTTTAGGCATATCCATGGTTTTATCCAGACTAAGCAAGATGCTGCATAGTAGATTTTCATATTTGGCATAGAGAACCCCCCTCTTTTTCTAAGATCTGTCATTGGTTTTAGTTTAAACCTTGTTTTTTTTTTCCCCAGCCACAAAAATTCAGACAGACCTTTAGTAGAGTCCTTAAACCACTTTGGTGGGACTACAACTGGAGTCATTTGAAACAGAAAAAGCACTTTCGAAAGAATACTCATTTTAATTAAAGACAATCTTCCCATAGGTGATAGGTTCAGTTTCTTCCAAATGCTTATTTTTTGATGAATCTGCTTCCAAACAGGGATATAATTATTACTAAACAGTTGTTTATTCTTGTTGGTTATTGAGATCCCTAAGTATTTTACTTTATCAAAACAGTTTATTCTGGATATTGATTCCAGCTTTTCTTTGTCCACTTTCCTCATATTTTTGGTCAAAATCTTTGTTTTGGATTAGTTAATCTTAAATCCCACCAAAAAGCCGAATCTATTTAAAATTTCATTTAACTTAGTCATTTGCAAAGGAATCTTCCTTTATTGTCCTTGAAAATTAATTTGGGAAGGGTATATGGTTTAACATACAGAACAATGCCTCATTTTTTAACTGTTGCTGCTGAGATGAAAGTCTCACCCAATCCTGGAAACCATAACACATTTTCATCCTTCCTTTTTATATAGGTCTCTTGTAAATTGCAAATAACTGGTTGTAATTTTTTCAAATAATGGAAAATTTCCTTTCGTTTCACCACTGAATTCAGTCCACTCACATTCCAAGATATAATTTTGCGATTCATTTCCCCTTATCTTTTCCAGTAGCCAAGTCCTCAATTTCTAAATCAATCAAGCTCACATCCATTCCATTTTTTGAATCTCCTGGGTCTAATTTTTGGTCCTTATCTAATGTCCTCTTTTTCTCTCCAGCTGGTGTATACTCTAAGTCACCTCGCCTTTTAGCCAGTGTTTCTTTGTCTTCCCCCTTAGTATATTGATCTTTTTTACTAGATCTGGTTCTGGATCTACTCAGGTTATGTCCATGTTATCTAAGGAAGTCTTGAGCTTTTTCTATCGAGTTTAATCGGAAACATTGTTGTTGATAGGTAAATATCACTCCTTCCAAACAGTCCCACCTAAATGGAATTTGATTAGCCTTCAGTTTGGAAACAAGAAATTCAAAATCTTTCCTCCTCTTCAATATTCTTGTAGGGATTTCCTGTATAACAGAAAGCTGTTTACCTTGGTTAATTAGGGGAAATTTATTATGTTCTTCCATGATCCTATCTTTTGTAGATTTCTTAGTGAACCGTACTGCAACATCTCTGGGGAGTTTTTTTTTATTTTTCGCCAATACTGACTGGACTCTATAAACCAAATCAATTTTGTTATCAACAATATCTTCTTCTAGGTCCATAAATTCTGCTAGTATGTTTACCATTCTTTCTCTAATGTTCTCATTACTCTCTTCTTCCAACCCCTAAAGTGAATCCATGAATCCATTTGCTTCTCTTCTATAAGTGCTAATCTATCTAGTTGTTTTTCAATCATATCGGAGGATGTATCTGACTTCTATTGTATTTCTTGAATCTCTTTCTTATTTATTTCGATATCCTTCCTATTTATCACCACATCTTTCTTAACTTGATCAAGTGAATTTTGAATTTCAGTCACCTGAGATTTTAGATTGAACAGATCTTGCTTAATTTCTTTCATGAAATCCCTCATTTCATCCATAAATTTCTTATGGTATTCTGGCAAAGCATCAATAGAACCCCTTCTACTTTGGGAATCCCCTCCTCTCATTTTCCCTGATCTCATTTTGGACATCATATAAAGAATATTCTCAAATTTAAGCAAAGAGACATATAACTGACTTATGAAAAAGTACTGTAATATACATTGAGATACTCAACCAACACAAATTACCTTATTAGTTTTTTAACTATAGCCCACTTTTAACATCATTGTTAACTTTAAACAATATTGGTTATAGCCTTAAATTTCAGTTTGGTCAGTTCCTCCACAATAGAGCCTTTTTAGGTCTATCTTGTCAAGGTCTCTCTTTTCAGCATCCTATGGAATCTTGGAGTTTGCAGTTTAGGGAGGGGCATTTAGAATTCTCAGCCAGTGAGCTTTTCGGCCTTAGTAAACTACAAACCCCAGGATTCCACAGGATGTTGAAAGTAAAATAATAGCACTGTTAACAGTGTAGTGTAGAAAGGCCCCAAGATGGCAAAACTGGATCATCTTTTAAGATGACATTGAAGAGTGGTGTTAAATCAGTTTTTATTGGGCTAAGCATTTTACAAAATCCCTTGAGAATCCATCCAGACCACTTGTTTTATCATCTATTTTTTTTTAAAAAAAAAAAATAACCTTCTCTTACTTCATTCTTCTCCCAGAGAGTCAGCTCCTTTTTCATCCGCTCTAACTTCTGGGATCGATCCACCACAAAGTAAATGATATAAATGCTTCCAGCAAGTGAAAGTAGCACAAGGATATTTGCAATGATTCTTAAACTTATTGTCACTGCCCTGCCAAAGAATCATAGGAAAGAATTACAATTGCTTCAGCACGTCTGTTAAAAGATTGTTTTATACAGCAGAGGGATGGAGAGAGAGAAAATATTTGAGAGTAAATCATGCACAACATGTTGGAAAGTAATATATATACATACATATTTGTGCTTTTCTTCTTCTCTTGTTCTTCTAGTATTGCTTCCTTGAAAGAGACCAAAAGATATTAAAATACGTGAAATCTCAGAATATGTGTGATGACTGTGCTGAGTTAGGTTAATGCATGTTGTTGTTAGGCACAGACAAATCAATTAATTTTGGATTTGCTCATTTTTCCAGTTCCATCCCAAACATCTGACATCTTTCTTCAGTTTTCCTAAAAATATGAGCGCACATATATCTTTTCATGTGCCCTTTTTATGCAGATTGGCCTAATATAGGCATTCTTGCAAGTAATTTGCCTAATACAATGGATTTTTAATATTTTCACTTGGACATATTTGGGAGCACAGGTACTCCTAAAGTAGCCATTTCTACCTGCATTCCTTGATTGGAGAATTCTGTAACTAAATGTAGAAATATGCATTTTGAAGCACAACTGTTGTCTAAAGTCAAGTTGTTTCTGACTTACGATGACCCTAAGGCAAACCTATCAACAGGTTTCTTGGCAGGATTTGTTCAGAGGAGGTTTGCTTTTGTCTTCCTCTGACGATGAGAGAGTGTGACTTGCCAAAGGTCAGCCAGTGGGCTTTCATGGCTGAGCAGGAATTTGAATCCTGGTCTCCAGAGTCATAGAACACTGTTCAAACATGGGCTAAATATTCTAAAAGCACCAGATCCTATAACTACCAGATCCTGTCCAGTTGTCAGCAGCGGCCGGGGGTCAAGCAGAGGCCAGACAAAGGATTAAGGGGAGACAGCATTTATTGCTGTCCGCACACAAGGGTTCACAGTAAACAAACTGTCCGTAACTGAAGATACGCCTTAAACAGCAGGCTCCAACGGAAAATAAAGGAGAGTTACCTCACCCGGAACACAAAAGAGGTTACTTCACCAAAACGCAGGGGGTTGGTCCTGGATGGGCCGAGCGGCTGGACGCGGACACAGGCTGGGCTGGAAATGGGCACGGGCGACAGACGCACGGTAGGCCAACGGTTGTTGCTCCGTGCCCTTCCCAGCCCAGCGCCTGCCCTAAATAGTCCCCTTGGGCCGACGGCGGCCAATCCGGCTCGAGCACACGGCTGAGGGCTCCCAGCTGTGTTTACAGCTGGGAGCTCTCAGCCCGCAGGTGTTTTTCATGTAACCGCTGGGACCGGCGGCTTGCTTCCTTGTACTGCCGCTGCTGCCAGAATGTGGGCGGTGGAGCGGAGACTTCAGCCTCCTCGGGGTCAGAGCCACGGGTGGTGGAGCCCCGGGATCGGGCCCGGGACCCGCCTCCCCCGGTGAGTCACTGCTCGCCACGCCCACCGGCGTGGAAGCCGGGCCGGCAGCCTCCGCAGCGCCCGGGCAATCTCTGGCGGCGGTGGTGGCCTCTGCAGCGTCCGGATGATCCTGCCAGCGGCGACGGCCTCCACGGCACCCGGGCCCCCTCCTCCTCATCGGAGGCAGCCTCTGCAGCGGCCTCGGGGACGCCCATGGGCACGACCATGCCCGAGCCCCTGACATCACTCCCCTCCCCAGGGTTGCCTCCCCCACCCCACGGAGGGTGCGGCTTGGCCAGGTATTGACGGTGGAAGGCCTGCACCAGCCGTGGTGCATGGACGTCGGCAGCGTCCTCCCAGGATCGTTCTTCTGGCCCATGGCCCCGCCAGTCCACCAGGTACTGAAGGCGGCCCCGCCGCCGCCAGGAGTCAAGGATCTTGGCCACCTCAGACTCTTCCTCGCCATCGACTAGAACCGGCGCCAGCGGGAGACCTGGGCCGACATCCGGTCGCACTCCCACAGCTGGCAGGAGCAGCGACCTGTGGAACACTGGGTGCATCTGCAGGGTTGCGCGGGAGCTGCAACTGGTAGGCCACGGGGTTCACCTGGGCTGTGATGACAAAAGGGCCTATATACTGGGCATCCAACTTGCAGCTGGGGCGGCCGGGTGGGAGGAAGCGTGTAGAGAGCCAGGCGCGATCCCTGACCTGCAGCGGTGCCCCCAGCTGCCGGTGCTGGTCCGCCCCCTGCTTGTACGCTTCCTTGGCGAGCTCAAGTTGCTCTCGCAGCAGCTCCTGGATGGCATGCAGTTCCTGTAGCCACTGGTCCGCGGCGGGCACCGAGGACGGCGTGCCCACTGGCGGGAACCATCGCGGGTGGAAGCCGTAGTTGGCAAAAAATGGGGACTGCCGGGTAGAGGCGTGGACGGCGTTGTTGTAAGCAAACTCTGCCAGGGACAGGAGGTCGACCCAATCATCCTGCTGGTAGCAGCTGTAACAGCGCAGGTATTGTTCCAGAGTAGCGTTGGTGCACTCAGTCTGGCCATCCGACTGCGGGTGGTGGGCCGACAACAGACGGGGCTCAATATCCAGCTGACGCAACAAACATTGCCAAAACCAGGTAGTGAACTGCGTCCCATGATCGGTCACGATCGCCTCGAGGAGGCCGTGCAGCCGGAAGACATGGTCCAGAACTAGGCGGGCTGTCTCCTTAGCAGTAGGTAGTGCTGGGCATGGGACGAAGTGCGCCATCTTCGTGAGGAGGTCCACTACCACCATTATGATGGTGGAGGTCCACTACCACCATTATCCCTGGACGGTGGGAGCTCGGTGATAAAGTCCATGGACATGGCTCTCCAGGGACCCGCAGGGGTCGGCAGGGGCTGGAGGAGGCCTGGAGGCCTCTCCATAGGGTCCTTGGCGTGGCAGCACATGGGACACGAGCGGACATAGCGGTCGACATCTCCCCACACCCGGGGCCACCAAAATTCCCGGGTCACGAGGTGCAAGGTCTTGAATAAGCCAAAGTGCCCCGCAGGCCTACCATCATGGCAGAGCTGCAACACCTCCTCTCGGCAGGGCCCTGCTGGCACGAATAGCCGGCCCCGATGGTAGAGCAGCCCCTCCCACTCAGACCACGGAGAGGCTACGTCCCCTGGCTCCCGAGACTGTGCCTCCCGGATCCACTCCGCCAGGGTTGTCACATCCACGGCCGCCGCAAAGTTCTTGGGGCGCAGGATGGTGGAGCGGACCTCCAGTTCCGGGGTAGCGGCATATTCGGGCTTCCGGGACAGAGCGTCCGCACGCCAGTTGCGGGCCCGCAGCACGTACTGTAGCCAGAAGTGGAAGCGGGAGAAGAATTGGGCCCAACGCATCTGCCGCGGGATCAGCTTACGGGTGGTCTGCAGATACTCCAGGTTGCGGTGGTCGGTCCGCACCTGTACCGGGTGAAGCACGCCCTCCAAAAAGTGCCGCCAGGTCTCAAACGCCGCCTTGACTGCCAAGAGCTCCTTCTCCCAGATGGTGTAGTTCCGCTCGGGGGGAGACAGCTGCCTCAAGTGGTAGGCGCATGGCCAGAGCTGACCTTCTGGGCCAGAGGCCTGCAACAGGACCGCCTCGACCGCAACATCCGAGGCGTTGGTCTCCAGGACAAATGGCTGCTTGGGGTTGGGGTGCTGCAGGATGGGCTCCGTTGTGAAGCAGATCTTCAGCTGGTCGAATGCCCACTGCACCTCGGCGATCCACTGGAAAGGCGCCTTACCATAGAGCACCCAGGTGATGGGGGCGGCCAACGACGCATAGTCGGAGATGAACTTACGATAGAAATTGGCAAACCCGAGGAAGCGCTGCACATCCTTGCGGCTCTTCGGGGCCTGCCAGGACACAATCGCCTCCACCTTGGCCGGGTCCATCTCTATCCCCCGGGGGACACACGGCAGCCCAGGAAGTCGATCTCCGAGAGGTCGAATGCGCACTTCTCGAGCTTGGCATAGAGGCGGTGCTCCCGCAGCCACTGCAGGACTCCGCGCACGTGCGTCTCATGGACCTGCTGGTTAGAAGAATAGATCAGGAAGTCGTCCAGGTAGATGATCACAAAGCGGTCCAGATAGTCCCGGAAGACATCATTCACAAAGTGCTGAAACATGGCCAGGGCATTGCACAAACCGAAGGGCATGATGGTGTACTCGTAGTGCCCGTACCGGGTCTGGAACGCCGTTTTCCACTCGTCTCCCACCCGGATCCACACCAGGTTGTAGGCCCCGCAGAGGTCCAGCTTCATGAAGACCGTCGCATGCCGCAGCCACTCCACCAACTCCGGGATCAAGGGCAGCGGGTAGCGATTGCGAATGGTGATCCAGTTGAGAGCGCGGTAATCGTTGCAAAGACGAAGCTCCCCTGACTTCTTACAGACAAACAGCACGGGTGCCCCCGCTGGTGAAGTCGACGGCCGCACGAAGCCCCGGCGCAGATTCTTCTCCAGGAACTCCCTCAAGGTTGCCAGCTTGGGCTTCAAGAGCATGTAGATGCATCCTGCCGGAATAGGGGCTCCCGGAACCAGGTCGATGGCACAGTTGTAGACCTGGTGAGGGGGTAGACGATCGGCCTCCTTCTGGTCAAATACATCCACGTAATCTTGGTATTTCTGCGGCAACTTGATGGAGTTCCCGGGTCCTGGGGTCTCCAAGGTGGCCATCAGCTTCTCTGGCCAGCAGTGCTCCTCAGATGCGAACAGCACCTCACGCCAGGAGATGTGCGGGTTGTGGCGCGAAAGCCAGGGCATCCCCAGCACCAGCAGGAAGAAGGACACTGCTGCCACCAGAAAGCTGACCCGTTCGAAATGTCCCTGGATCTCTAAATCCACCTTCACCGTCTGGTGGGTGATGGGGCCCGATTTCAGCAACCACCCGTCGATGGTTTCCACCGGTCGAGGCTCAGACAGAGGCACCAACGGGATCTGGTGGTCTTTGGCAAACTGGAGGTCCAGGAAGTTATTGGATGCTCCGGAGTCAATCATGGCTCCCACGGGGATGGGCTGCGCCCCACCATAGCACACCGCAGCGGTCACCAGCAGAGAGTCTCGTCTCTGCTCCGACGTGTCCGCATTCGTCCCGCTACCGGGCTCCCCCAGGCCTTGCAGGCTCTCTAGACCTGGGGGTTGGCTTTTCCCGGTGCCCCCGCGGCAGCTGACTTCGATGGGCATACGCGGGCGAAGTGTCCTCCCAGGCCGCAATACAGGCATAGGGTTTCATTATTCATGAGGCATGCACATGCCAGCTCCTAGGGCTCTCCTGTGAAGCGCTGCGGCACCGCCATAGGGATCTTTGGCGCGGGCGGGGGCCAGGCCGCCTGCAGCTGACCCACTTGGAACTGCAAAGTCTGCAGCGCGTGGGAGAGTTGGTCTACTTGAGCGCACAGGTCGTGGTTCTCCTGGGCCTGGGCGGCCAGCTGTGCTTTCAGAGCCGCGTTCTCCCCCTCCGTCCTGCTTGACCGTTGACGGAGCAACAATCTGTCAGTGGCGGCCGGGGGTCAAGCAGAGGCCGGACAAAGGATTGAGGGGAGACAGCGTTTATTGCTGTCCGCACACAAGGGTTCACAGTAAACAAACTGTCCGTAACTGAAGATACGCCTTAAACAGCAGGCTCCAACGGAAAATAAAGGAGAGTTACCTCACCCGGAACACAAAAGAGGTTACTTCACCAAAACGCGGGGGTTGGTCCTGGATGGGCCGAGTGGCTGGACGTGGATGCGGACATAGGCTAGGCTGGAACTGGGCACGGGCGACAGCCGCACGGTAGGCTGACGGATGTTGCTCCGTGCCCTTCCCAGCCCAGCGCCTGTCCTAAATAGTCCCCTTGGGCCGACGGCGGCCAATCCGGCTCGAGCATGCGGCTGAGGGCTCCCAGCTGTGTTTACAGCTGGGAGCTCTCAGCCCGCAGGTGTTTTTTATGTAACCGCCGGGACCAGCGGCTTGCTTCCTTGTACTGCCCCCACTGCCAGAACGGGCAATCCTTGGCGACGGCGGCGGCCTCCACAGCATCCAGGCAATCCCCGCCGGCAGCGGCAGCCTCCACAGCATCCGGACGATTCCCGCCAGTGCCGGCGACGGCCTCCACGGCGCCCGGGCCCCCCTCCTCCTTGTCGGAGGTAGCCTCTGCGGCGGCCTCGCGGACGCCCGCAGGCACAACCATGCCCGAGCCCCTGACACCGGTCTTTGAAGTTAAGCAGGGTCGGTCCTGGTTAGTACAGTATTTGGATGAGAAACTGCCAACAAATACCAGGTACTGTAAGGTATATCTCAGAGGGGCAAACTGGCAAAACTACCTCTGAGTATTCCTTGCTTAAGAAAACCCTATGAAATTCATGCGGTCACCATTAAGTCGGCAGCAACTTGAAGGCACATATACACACACACAATTACATTGTTTCCTCAGCTGTTGTCTGGAGTACCACAAGATCTGAGATGTTGCTCCATAACATATTTGCTGTATGTACAAAATAACAGGGAGGAATTTCTTTTTTCAACAGTGATGAAAAACCTACCCTGATGCTGTTAATTATTGCAGCAGATTTGCTCTCTGCAGCTTCAGGATTGCCAATAAGATAATCCCAGGCACAGAACACCCTCCAGCAAAATGTATAATTTTCATCAGAGGCACTTGCTAGGCTCATTCTTGAATTTTTAGCCATCCTGGAAAAGAGAAAAGAAGAAGACTCCTGGATGTGAGTTGCTGAACAGCTTGCGCTAAATATCAGATATGATTTTCTCCCTCAGCTGAATCTATGTGTTGAATTACTGAAGAATTTTTGGAAACTTCTTATCCACCCAGTTCCAAAAATAAAAATCTCATATATCCTTAGCAGTTTTGCACATGGAACGGATGAGATTCATGAGACACCTTGGCAAAATAGCACAGTTCCTAAAACTGAACCATTAATTAATTAATTAATTCAAGGCATTTGTTTATCACCTGCCAATCCACCTTGGTACTAAGGTGAAACAAAATTAAACTTTGAAAACATTCAATAAATAAGTAAGAATATATATATATTAAAAATATTAATTTTTTTATTGGATTTATACCCTGCCTTTCTCCCAAGATGAGATTCAATGCTGTTTAAAAGAATTTTAAAAATTTAAGGTAAAACATTATTTCACATAAGTTAAAAAAGAATTAAATAACATTATTTTTTAAAAAAATGACTAAGAACAGTTGAAACACCTAAAACATATTTAATATAATTTCTGGTAAAAGGCTTAAAATATTAAAAATATAACACACCACTTTACACACACACACTACTTCTCTATATTTAAATTTCAAAGGCCTGCCTGAATAATTATAGAGTTGGAAGAGACTACAAAGTTCATCGAGTCCAATCCCCTGCCATACAGGACTACACCATCAAAGTAAGTATTCCTGACAGATGGCCATCCAGCCTCTGTTTAAAAATCTCCAAAGAAGGAGACTCCACCACACTTTGAGACAACATATTCCACTTCCGAATGGCTGTTACAGTCAGGAAGTTCTTCCTAAAGTTTAGATGGAATCTCCTTTCCTGAAATTTGAAGCCATTGCTCCATGTCCTAGTCTCTGTGCAGCAGAAAACAGGCTTTCTCCATCTTCTATATCACATCCCTTCAAATATTTAAACATGGTTATCATGTTGCCTCTTAACCACTTCTTCTCTAGGCTAAACATACCCAGCTTCCTAAGCCATTCCTCATAGGACATGGTTTCCAGGCCTTCTACCATTTTGGTTGCCCTCCTCTGGACATATTCCAGCTTGTCAATATCCTTCCTCAATTGTGGTACCCAGAACTGGATACAATATTCCAATATTAGTGGGACTAAGAGTAATCAGGTATTATTGTACTACCTCTTTACTTATACTGTGCTACATTTCCCCTACCACATCATCTCTTCCATTTTCCCCAGGTAGAGCATTGATTTCTTTTGGGAGAAAAGTGAGGCAAAGAAGGTGCTGAGTTCTGCCTTTTCTGTGTCCCCTGTTAGTATTTCACCATCCTCTCCATGCAGAGATCCTACCATTTCCTTGTTCTTCCTTTTGCTACAGACATAACAAACAAACAAACAAACAAAGCCTTTTTTATTGTTTTTAACCTCTCTAGCAAACCTGAGCTCATTCTGCACTTTAGTTTTTCTGATTTTCTCCTTACACATGCTGGAAATTTGTTTGAATTCCTCTTCGGTGATTTCCCCCTTTTTCCATGTCTTGTACATGGCCCTTTTAAATGTTAGTTCATTTGACATCTATCCTAGATTTTTTTGACACTTCTCATTTTAATTCTTTATTGGAGTTGTTAGAAATTGTGCCTTCAATATTTCACTTTTAACAAAATCCCATCCATCATGAACTCCCTTCTCTTTTAGTATTCCTGACCATGGGATCATTCCCAGTATTTCCCTAAGTTTCTGAAATCAGCTTTCTTAAAGTCTAGAATGTGTGTCTGACTATGCTTGGCTTTCCCTTTCTGCTGTATAATAAATGCAGGAGAACATGGTCACTTCCACCTAAGGATCTTGCCACCTTCACCCTATTAACCAAATCATCATTGATATAAATGTCCCCGACATATAGTGCTACTTCTCCTCCTTTCCTGCTTGGTCTGTTTCTCTGAAATAGGTTATACCCCAATGTTGCTCCATTCCAATTGTGAGACTCATCCCACCAGGCTTCAAAAATGCCTATTATACCATATTTACTTCACTGGGCTACAAGTTCAAGTTCACATTGCTTATTTCTCATGCTTTGAGCATTAATGTAGAGGCATCTGACACTATGGATCACTCCTCTTAGCTACTTATTTAAATTTCTTTCCCTCCCACTGTTGGGTTCCTGTACTATTTGCCCTGATCAGATATCCCAGTTCTAAGCATTTTAGGAATCTGCATGATAAGACCAGCACCCTGAAACTGGAAATCAGTTTTTCTAAGACAAAAGATATGTGGTCTTTAGAACCACAAATGTTCTATTTGTGAACAATTAACAATTAATTTTCCTTTCATCTCAGTGGAAAAGGGATGTATAGTCCAGGAGAACTAGGTTTTTGTCTTCCCCTCCAAACTGTGTAGCATTAGTAACATAACACTACTATCTGATCAAATGAGAACCAAAAAAAAAAAAAAAAAAGTTGCATTACTTCTTTAAAAGGATAATGAAACTGTAGGCGAAGACGGCCATCCCAACAAGGAAGTATGCAAGTGGTAGTCGATAACCAGCTGTTCCAATCTTCCTTGCTTGGCCATAGTAGCCATAGAATAAAACTGAATACTGAAGATAGCCCTAAAAAAACAAGAAAACAATTGAAAGAAGCACTATAGCTTGGTAGGTTTATTTTTAAAAAGAAATACACTCTCTCCCTCCCTCTCATATATGCATGTGCATGAAATCGAGATTCTTCGTCTTGCCCCCAAAGACCAGATGGTATCCAAATCCTGTGCTGATTTAAGTTGATCTTCAGGGATGCGTTTGCTAGGAGTAGTTCCAAAAGGGTCTCCAGCCAGGATCTGCAATGAAACAAAGGTTGAAAAAGAAACAAATCTTTGGGAGGTGGAACTAAAGGACAATTAGACATTTGGGAGTAGTTAGACAATTAAGCAGGGAACACCAAGGTTTATATCTCTATCTAGCCATGAAATCACTGGTTAGCTATGTGCCAGGCATTTTGGCTTAACTCATGTGTCAATGTGAAGATTGTTGTGAAGGGACAACCATGTACAAGGTCATGATTTCAAAGCAGGAAAATTTTATATAAATAACAATCCTCCCACCACATTCATGGGTTTGATCTTCACAAATTTCATTATTCATGAGGCATGCACATGCCTTCCCCTCTTCTTCTCCTCCCATTCCCTTGCATTTTTCCAGGTGTGGAGAACGAAGGCAAGCACCTGGGCAAAAGAGAAGGGAATGGGAGGAAGGTCACATGCACTTTCTCACCTCCAGAACTCCCCCTCCCATTCCTTTGCCTCTGGCCCTGGTGCTGAGAACACGTTCCAAGGCAAAAAGCAGCAGAATGAGGGGGAGGCACATTCGCGCTTTCTTCTCTCCTCAGAAGCTCCCTCTCCCATTCCTTTGCGTCTGGCCCCATGCTGAGAATACATGCTGAGGGAAAAGGCAAGGGAAAGTGGGGGAGGCACATGCGAGCCTTCTTTCTGCTCTCTGGAGCTCCTCTCTCTCATTCCTTTGCCTCTGGGCCCATTGCAGAGAACTCACACTGAGGGAAAACGGAAGGGAATGCGGGGGCAGGAATGTACATGCCTTCCTTCTCCCCTCCAAAGATCCCCCTCCCCTTCCCTTGCCTCTGACCCCTGTGCTGAGAACTCACACTGAGAGAAAAGGGAAGGGACTGGGGGGCAGGCATGTACAAGTCTTCCTTCTCCCCTCCAAAGATCCCCCTCCCCTTCCCTTGCCTCTGGCACCTGTGCTGAAGAGTCACACTAAGGGAAAAGGGAAGGGAATGGGGGGCAGGCATATATGTGCCTTCCTTCTCCCCTCTGGAGATCCCCCTCCCCTTTCCTTGCCTCTGGCTTTGACATGCAAAAGGCAAAGAAATGGGAGTGGGATCATGGGAGGGGGGGTGTTATTCACATTTTTTCTACTTTCTTGAAGGTTCTGTGGCCCGAACATTCACAAAGTAGAGGAGCCACTGTATATTAAATTATCTAAATGTGATATTCACCAGAAAGACGATGGCTGTATTTTGTGGCAATGTACATAGTGTTGATGTGATTGGTGCATTAATTTATGTAAGCATAATTTAACACTACAACCAGCATGATGTAGTGGTTTGAGCATTGGACTACAACTTTGGAGCTCAGCCATGAAAACCCACTGGGTCACCGTGGGCTTCAGAGGAAACCAAGAGCAAACCCACCTGAACAATCTTGTCAAATAAACCCTATGATAGCTTCACTTTAGGGTCACCATAGGTCAAAAACAACTTAAAGGCACACAACCACCACCACCACCACCACAACAATTTCACACTAAAACTTTCAAACCACTATAAAAAACAGACATGTTCTCCTATGTCATGTCAATTCCCTCAGTTTTGCCACCAGTAAAATTTAGTGGCTATACACCAATGTTACATCTTCAGTCATGTTTTCATTTCTGAAATGCCAGTAATTATATCAGTCTACAAACCATTCCTTACCTCTGGTAAAACAACAAAAGCTCCTGTCATTATGGTGAGGACAATATTGATACCAAACAACCATCTCAAAAAAATGAAGTAAGATGCAACTCCAGAGCCAAAATGACCTGAAACCAAAAAGAAGATAGTGGAGGAAAGTACTGTTGATATTTACAGCTGTTTCACTAGCGGAATAGTTGCTGATGAAATAATTTTTATTCCAAGTGGCAGATCCATCCAAATTTTCAACCCCACTTGTGGGCAGATCAGTTGAGAAAGAAGCTATTTCTTTACATTAAATGTCAAATTCATTCCTAAAAAAGTACAATAAATAATTGAATATTATTTCTTTGAGAAATCTTGGAGGACAGGAGAAGTTCCAGCAGACTGGAAGAGAGCAAATGTTGTCCCCATCTTCAAGAAGGGAAAAAAGAGGACCCAAATAATTATCGCCCAGTCAGCCTGACACCAGTACCCGGAGAGATCCTGGAGCAGATTGTTAAGCAGTCAGTTTCTAATCACTTAGAAAGCAAGGCAGTAATCACGAGAAGTCAACATGGATTTCTCAAAAATAAGTCATGCCAGACTAATCTTATCTCTTTTTAAGATAGAGTTACTAGCTTGATAGATGAAGGGAATGCTGTGGATGTAGCATATCTCGATTTCAGTAAGGCCTTTGACAAGGTTCCCCATGACATTCTTGCAATGAAGCTGATAAAATGTGGGCTGGGCAGGGCTACTGTTAGTTGGATTTGTAATTGGTTGACCGACCGAACCCAAAGAGTGATCACGAATGGCTGCTTCTCATCCTGGAGAAAAGTGACTAGCGGGGTGCCACAGGGTTCTATCCTGGGCCCAGTGCTGTTCAATATTTTTATCAACAACTTGCATGAAGGAGTAGAGGGCATGCTCATCAAATTTGCAGATGACACCAATTGGGAGGGGTTGTTAATACGCCAGAGGACAGGATCAAAATTCAAAATGACCTGGATAGATTGGAGAGCTGGGCCAAGGCTAACAAAATGAACTTCAGCAGAGAGAAGTGTAAGGTCTTACACTTAGGTAGAAAAAATGGAATACAGAAATATAGGATGGGGGACACGTGGCTGGATAGCAGTATGTGCGAAAGGGATCTAGGAGTCTTCATAGACCACAAGCTGAACATGAGTCGGCAGTGTGATGTGGCAGCCAAGAAAGCCAATGCAATTCTTGGCTGCATCAACAGGAGTTTGGTGTCTAGATCAAGGGAGGTACTGGTACCACTCTATCTGCTTTGGTTAGACCTCATCTTGAATACTGTGTCCAGTTCTGGGCACCCCAATTCAAGAAGGACATGGTCAAGCTGGAGCAAGTCCAGAGAAGGGCGACCAAAATGGTGAGAGGCCTGGAAGCCACGCCCTATGAGGATAGACTTAGAGAGCTGGGTATGTTTAGTCTGCAGAAGAGAAGGTTAAGAGGGGACATGATAGCCATGTTTAAATATTTGAAGGGATGCCATGTAGAGGAGGGAGAGGGCTTGTTTTCTGCTGCTCCAGAGACCAGGACAAGGAGCAATGGATTCAAGCTGCAGGAAAGGAGATTCCACCTGAACCTCAGGAAGAACTTCCTGACAGTCAGGGCTGTCCAGCAGTGGAATCTGCTGCCTCGGAGTGTAATGGAGTCTCCTTCCTTGGAGGTTTTTAAGCAGAGGCTGGATGGCCACTTGTCAGGAGTGCTTTGAGGGTGTTCCTGCATGGCAGAGGGTTGGACTGGATGGCCCGTGTGGTCTCTTCCAACTCTACATTTCTATGATTCTATGAAATGCAAACAGTAAAAATACCCAATGTTTCAACACACTGAAGATAACAAGGTATATCTGAAGGTGTCCCATTAGAGCTTTCTGTGTAAAGGTACTGCATTTCTTTGAGACCTTTTTTGTTAATTAGACACTGCCATCTGAAGAGACATCTCCTCCATGTGTCTTTGTGCCTTTATTTGCTTAGCAACCGTTCACCTAGGATATCAACCCTCCTTGTGAATTAGTTGTTCACTGTGACCACTATGTTTGATATTTCTAGAACTCAAAGAGAGGATTCTCTGGCCAGTTTTGTATATTTTGTAAAGATATACAGATATTCATACATTATTTATAGTTACAGAACAGAAAATCTCATATCATACCAACGGTTAGTCAACTCATTGTTGTATTTATTTAGAAACTGACATAAATTGTAGACACTTTAGAGATTCCTCCATGATTTCTGACTGTGCCTTTCCTATAAGTAGATGAATCAAATTGCAAAATATCAGTAGAACTTATCTGTGTATGAGATGCCATAACTGAGACAATCTTCATCACTATTTATCATTGCCAGGATTTTATTAATGCTATGTGATGTAACTTTGTGCATACCTACCCACATATCGGAGGCACTAAGAAACCACTTTACTGAATTGCAAAGATGCATATCAGGTAACCAGGAACAATGCACATCAGCACCAATGCAATGTTCATCAGGACCAACATACATCAATCCATTGTGCATCATGTATCAATGTTCAGCAGGCACTCGTGTGGCTCTGCTACATAGTAACATAACAGCAGACCTCTACTGGATGTGGATATTGTGCAACTGCTCACCTCTAATTTACACACGTAAGTCCATTTATGAAGATGTGCATCCCCAACAACATTCTGACCTTTTTTCCTTTTTTTTCTTTTTTTTTTTTGAACCAAGCAAAATTTTATTTTGAATACTAATCGCTTTCCTTGGTGGTTTTTAAACAGAGGCTGGAAGGCCATTTGCTGGGGGGGTGTTGAGTGTTTGTTCCTGCATGGGAGGGGGTTGGACTTGATGGCCGTTGTGGTCTCTTCCAACTCTAAGATTCTATGATTCTATATTTATTCAAGCTAAAATTAATTCAACAAATAATTTAATTGCATTGTAATCATGACTTTTTTTAACTTATGTCTTTGTTTTTATTGGTACTGGTTTTCATTTTTCAAAGTTGCCTTTGAGTCTCTTTTACGGGAAGGCATGATAAAAATGAATAAATAGTGATGAATAGATGTGTTATCTAAACCTGACAATTTTTTTTACAGTATCATAACACCAAGTTCAATTTAGTGAATGGTAAAGATCTAATTTGATTTTCCAAATATATTTTAAGCTTGTAAACAAAAACATTCAGATTTGTAACTAAGTAAACAGCTATTTTTCTCCCCACTATATTCATACTTGCTGAGATTTTTTTTTGTTCTGCGGCATTCTAATAACATTATCAACTGCATTGTGCTGTTAATTTAAAATCAAGTTTGAAAGAGACATTTGGTTCCAGTCCTTTTCTGCTGCCATTCTTTGGGCCTCTTTATACTTACTTTCAATTTTCTTGATTCTCATTTCCCAAGGAATAAAGATGACCATAAAGTTGTATGCAAGCCGAACAAATTTACGCCAGAGCTAGGAAAAGCACATGTTTTAAAAAAATCAGCTTTCTTTGGTGTGAAATAATGGCAGTCCATTTTGAGATCTGTCTCCCTTTCCCTTGAGTGATGACTTATAATACCCAGAATCTGAGTTACCACCTCTAATTCAGTATAAAAAAAAACCACAAGAAAAAAAAGGTTTTAAAATATATTCCTTTCAATGTAATCCAACCAGTGTGCAGAAAAGTCACATTTTTACCTACAATTTTGTAGTTTTAAAAGATCACTTTTCCAAAGTCTGAATTTAATTGTACATTTTCCCTAATCCTACTTTAATGGCAAACAAACTATTTGTACATGAGGCTCAGCATGCTATAAACAGTGCCCATGTTTTAAATACCAGGCCGAATCAAGATACACTGATGGCTGTCAGACGAAATAATGTCTGCACACAGAAAATGATTGGACTGGAAGTGAACTCCACAGCACCCACAGTAGCAATCCAGTTTAGGGGTGTGCAGCAGCCTCAAAGAGGGGAACTGCTGGGGAACTCCTGAAAAGCGGCCCCTGCTGACAGTCAGGGGCTGAAGCCTGAAATGATTGACTCAGTGCTTGGTAGAGCTGGCCCTCTTTAAGCATGTGTGATTTTCATAAGTTTGGTAGTACAGACAAACAGTATTAGTTGGTAAAATTTGATATACTGTATAAAGTAAACAAAGTTGGATTTAAGGGAAGGTTAGTCAGGGAACAGTTCAGAACATTACGGCTAGGGGGCACCCATGGCCTAACTATTAGTTCAACAGTGAACCAAATGGGACAGACCTTTACAAATATTCATGCACCGTTATAGTCACATATATTTAAATTTATATCTATATTTATCTAGCCTTGAGAGATTGCACAACTTAGTGATTTGAGTTTTGGACAAGGACTTTGGAAGACCAGAGATCAAAGCCCCGTTTAGTCATAGAAACCCACTGAATGGCCTTGGGCAGGTCACACTCTCTCAACCTCTGAGTAAGGCAATAGTACCAAATCCTGCTGAGAAAAGCCCATAATGGGTTCACCTCAGGGTCACCATAAGTCTAAGACAACATGAAGACATACAACAGCAACAGAACATGAGCTTCCCATGTTTGCTTACCTTCTTTTGTTTCTTTACCTTTAAAGTGAACTTTGGACACATTCAGATGGAGGATTGAACTCTGAAAAGCAAGATGCATGTCTCTCCTGCTTTGGAAAAGGTGACTGGAGAGTAGAATTCTTGAGGAGAAGGAATCTGTTTCACTAGTAGATGTTTGTCTATTGATGGACTGATATCCTTGGATAGAACATGGTTGGTCCTTAGCCATGCCATGGTTAATATATTTTAATCCAGTAGCAAAACTAACTAATTTTATAGTGTCTGTCATTATTGCAATGGTTTAATTAAACAAAGCATTAAAAGATGGCACAGCCATAATTTCAGTGGTGGTGGAATTTTGTGCTCCTCCAAGGTAAGAGGCTACGCTGACAGTAGCAGTACTGCTGGTTGGGTGTCCCCTGTTATACAGGCTTTTGCTGAGGAGCCAGACTAAATGTGCCAAACAGTTAATGGTCAACAGCAGCAGCAGGGGGTGACACTGGCAGAGGATCTCTCAGAGACAACGACAGTAGAACGATAACGCTTGTTCGTACTTTATGAAGGAGGCACAGTAAGTGCTTTTTGAATGTTTTTTACCATGAAAACCCTATGATGAGACAATCCAAAATGAAACAAGAGATAGTGTTGGAAGATGACACTGCCAAGTTGGATCACACTCAAGAAGGTGCTGGGGTAGAGCAAAAGACAACTACAAGTAGCGCTGTAGCTAAGGACACTAGTGGACATAAGCAGAAAGGATGTTCAGCTGTTGACATGCTCAGAGGTGAACAACAAAGATGCACAACACGTATTACAGGAATATGGAATGTGAGAACTTTGAATCAGGGGAAGCTAGACATAGTAAAAGAAGAAATGGAGCATATAAAGATTGCAATACTTGGGGTTAGCAAACAAAAGTGGGCAGGAATGGGAAATTTTGAGTCAGATAATTACACAGTGGCATTAACAATGAGGAGAGATGTAGCAAAAGCAGTCAGGGGATATAATGCAAAGTCTGACCAAATAATATAAATAAGACTTCAAGGAAAACCCATACTCCAACTACATGCTCCAACTACAGAGGCAGGAGAGGAAGAAACTGAAAGATCTAGACAAGAGTCCAGGAGACAATTGATCACACACCAAAACAGGACTTCTTGTTAATCATAAGCAACTGGGATGCAAAAATAGGAAAGTGAGGAAAAGAACAGGTTGCTTACCTGTAGCTGTGGTTCTTCGAGTGGTCATCTGTGCCCTCATACATTAGGAGCTTTCGCGCCTGCGCGGTAGCATTCGGAAGATTCTAGAGCTCATTAGCTTTGGCGGGAACCCCTCCCCCACATCGGTACTGCACATGCTCCTCCCGCCGACTAACGGTCTCTCCTCAGTTCTGGTCCGCCGAAGCAGATGGGACCTGAAAAAGAGGGGAAGGCAGGGCGGGGATGTATGAGGGTACAGATGACCACTCGAAGAACCACAGTTACAGGTAAGCAACCTGTTCTTCTTCTTCGTGGTCTCTGTGCCTCATACATTAGGAGACTGTGTAGCTTACCAGTAGGATAGTGGGTCAGGTCCCAGATCCTAGAGCACAGAAGACAGCACAGCACGACCGAACCGGGCATCTCTCCTGGAACGGCAGTCGAGCCTGTAGTGGCGCACAAAGGTCGACGGCTGGGACCAGGTCGCCACACGGCAGAGTTCCGACAGGTCGACGCCTCGCAGGAGGGCAGCAGATGTCGCCACGGTCCTGGTAGAGTGGGCCCAAAGCAGGTCTGGCGGAGGCTTCCTGGCAAGCTCATACGCCAGTTGAACAGTCTGTATCACCCACTTAGAGAAACGCTGGGTGGATACTTTGTGGCCTCTCCGGCGCCTGCCATAACAGACAAACAGGTGGGGTGTCTGTCTGTAGGCTGCAGTTCTGTCCTTATAGAAGGCCAGCGCCCGACGTACATCAAGGGAGTGGAGGGAACGCTCCAGAGGTGTCGTCGGGTCCGGGTAGAAGGCCGGCAGAATGATGTCCTGGCTGAGGTGGAAGTTGGACACCACCTTTGGCAGGAAGGAAATATCAGGCCAGAGGACCACCTTGTCGCGATGAAAAACTAAGTATGGTTCATCGCACCGTAGCGCCGTCAACTCTCCCACCCGCCTGGCAGAGGTGACGGCCACTAGGAACGCGGTCTTCATCGCGAGCAGCCTGTCGTCCGACGTGGCCATGGGCTCGAAGGGCGGCCTCGTCAGCTGGGACAGCACCAATGACAGCGACCACAGCGGTAGTGGCGGCGATACCGGCGGGTAAAGGTGCTGCAGGCCCTTCAGGAACTGCTTGATGGTACCGTCCCTGAAGAGAGCGGCCGACGGGGATCGTGGCGGCTGGTATGCCACGATCGCGGCAAGGTAGACCTTGAGCGATGGGAAGGCCAGGCCCTGTTGCCGGAGATGGAGGAGGAAGTGGAGCACGGTACGCAGGGTGACAGGCGATACAGGCTCTCGACGTTCCTTGGCGAAGGCCACAAAGCGCTGCCACTTGTAGTGGTAGTTCCTTCGCGTGGACTCCTTCCTGGCCGTGGTCAAGACGTTCCCAATGGCTGGATCGTCTAGGGCAATATCCTCCAGGCATGGAGGGCCAACAGCGGCAGGTCCGGGTGCAATACCAGTCCATCGGAGTGAGACAGCAAGTCCGGTACCGTTGGAAACCTGAGAGTCCTGCCCCGGGCGGCCTTGATCAGGGGTCCGAACCAGTGCTGCCTCGGCCAGTACGACGCCACCAGGATCGCGTCCGCCTGGCCGCGGTGATCTTCGCGATCACGCGGCCCAGGAGCGGGAACGGAGGGAAGGCGTAGATCAGCCCTTCGTCCCACGGGAACTGGAAGGCGTCGCTGATGGAGCGGTGATCGTGACCGGCCCTCGAACAGAACAGGCGGCACTTCGCGTTCTGGCTGGTCGCGAAGAGGTCGATGGTCGGCTCGCCCCATCGGTCCCGAAGCATCCGGAAGGCCTCGTTGGACAGGGACCACTCGTGATGGGAGGTGGTGTCCCTGCTGAGGGCGTCCGCCGTGGTGTTCTCCTGCCCCGCCAGGTGAACTGCCACAGGGTGTATCCGGAGGGGGACTCATCAATTCCAAAGTTTGAGTGTGATGCCCAGCAGCGTGGTGGAGTGCGTCCCCCCTTGCCTGTTCACGTAGCAGACCGCCGTCGTGTTGTCGGTGAGGACCAACACCGTGCGGCCCGTGACCAGGTGTCGGAACGCTCTCAGGGCCTTGTGGATCGCCAGCAGTTCGAGAGAGTTGATGTGGAGGAACAACTCGTCGTCCATCCACCGGCCTCGGACCCGGAGATCCCCGGTGTGCGCTCCCCAGCCGAAGAGCGAGGCATCCGTCGTTATCATGACCGACGGCCTGGGTTCGCGGAACGGTATGCCTGACAGGAGGTTCCTGTATGACTGCCACCACAGAAGCGATCAGCGTACCTGTTGGGGCAGGCGGTATCGGCGGCGTTGGTCGTCCCAGAGTGGATCGAAGGCCCTGACGAACCAGTGCTGGAGCGGCCGAGCGCGTAACCTGGAAAGGTAGGTTACGGTGGTGGTCGAGGCCATGTAGCCGAGGAGCTGTTGGATCCTCCTCGCTGACAGTGTCGAGGTCTCGAAGGCAGCGGACGCCGCCCGACGAAGCGTCCACGCCCTCTCGTCTGGGAGGAAGGCCCTCGCCGATACTGAGTCGAGGGTCGCCCCGATGAAGTCGAGAACCCGGGTGGGCTCGAGATGGGACTTCCTGGGGTTGACCCTGAGTCCGAGCCGAGTGAGAAGGGACAAAGTCCGATGAATGTTCCTGTACAGTTTCTGTCTGCAGGATGCCACCAATAGCCAATCGTCCAGGTAAGGGTAGACGGAGACGCCTTTCGTCCGCAGGAAGGACACGACCGGAGCCACGCACTTGGTGAACACCCTCGGTGCGGTGGAAAGCCTGAACGGCAGCACCTGGTACTGGTAGCTGTGCTGTCGATCGCGAACCGAAGGTATCTCCTGTGTTGCGGGCGGATCGAGATGTGGAAATAGGCATCTTTGAGGTCTATGGACGCAAACCAGTCCCCTAGGCGGAAGAAGGGGAGGATCGACGGCAGCGTGACCATCTTGAACCTCTTGGGGCGGATGTATTCGTTCACCCCTCGGAGGTCTAGGATGGGCCGCAGGGATCCGCTGCCTTCGGCACCGTGAAGTACCTCAAGTAGAAGCCGGTGGTCTTGGCTGAAGGCGGGAGCCTCTCGATCGCTCCCTTCTCGAGGAGGGACTGGACCTCTTCCAGTAGAGCCGAGCTGGCCGGGGTGGAATAATAGACACCCCGTGGCGGAATAGCCTGGAACTCGATGGCGTACCCCAGGCGGACGATGGTAAGTACCCAGGAGTCCGCAGTGATCTCCTGCCAGCAGTCGAGGTGCCTGGCCAGGCTCGGGTGGTGGAACAGTTCTACTGGAAGGGTGAAGGATGGCACGGCCATCAAAACCTGGACTTCGCTCCCGAGGACGACTTCTTGGACGACGAAGATGGGCGTCGTCTGGGAAGCCTCCTGGAAGCCGAAGAGGTCGACGGCCTCGACGCGGTCGACCGTGGGGACCGCGGCTGGTACGCCGATGAAGAGGAGGACCTTCTCCACGTAGGCCTCGGCTGGAAAGAGCGGCGAGTCTGGGCAGGCTGGTTTATGCCCATCTTCTTCGCTGTCAGCCGGGCCTTGACGAGATGATCCGTAGCCTTGTCAGTGGAGGAATGGAAAAGCCCTTCGCCGTCGAACGGCAGGTCTTCAATGCGCCGACGGCTGTCCTCCTGGAGCCCACAGGACCGGAGCCACACGTGGCGTCGGAGGGCTACGGCACCGACCATCACCCTCGAGGTAGCCTCCGCGGCGTGCCTCGAGGTGGCGAGCTGCTGCGTAGCCACCGCAACGGCCTCACCGAAGATTTGCGTGGCTGAGGCGCGTGACTCCTCTGGCAAGTCAGCGAGGAGCGGGCCGAGTCGGTCAAACAGGTTCCGATGGTATGCCGCGAGGCATGCCATCGTGTTCACCGTCCTGACCACCAGGGACGATGCCGAGTAGAACCTTCGGCCGAAGGCATCGAGCTTCCATCCTTCACGGTCCGGAGGCGTGGTATGTGCTCGATTGCCTCCCTTCGTCTGTGCTGACTCGACCACTATGGAGTTAGGTACAGGGTGTTGAAAGAGGAACTCCGCGTTCTCTTTCTGTGTCCTGTACAGATGTTCCAGCCTATGAGGGATAGGCTGTGCTGACGCTGGCTTCGCCCACGGCTGCTTCATCGCATCCACCAGGGTAGGCAGGAACGGCAGCAGTGCGGTTGACGGTGGGTGGGCTTGCAAGTACTGGAAGACAGGGTCCTGGGCTTGGGGAGCAGGTTCGGTCACCCTCAGGCCAAGGGCTGTGGCCATCCGGAGGAGGATTGCCGAAAACTGGCGGACGTCCTCCGGCGCAGACTCTGGAGCTGGCTCTTCGAACCCCAGCGGTGGGGACTCATGAGAAGAAGGGGTGGACTCAGCAGAATCAGAGTCCGAGTTGTAGGAGCCGCCAGATGGTGATGGCGACCTCTCTGCCTCCTTCTCCTCGGCTGGCCAAGGCGCCGGAGTTGCCAGGGTAACAGCCAGAGCTGCAGGCTGCATCGGTACCGATACGGCCAATGTCATGACCGGTATCGGAGTCACCTGCAGGGGCACGACCGCGGGCCTAGGACGGTGTGCCGCCTGCGTGGTGGAAGTCACCGCTACCGTCGACTGGGCCATGGTGGGCTGTGGTGCCGGTCGGGTAGCTGTAGCCGTCGTCCACAGCGGTGGAGAAACAGCCCTGTAGCGAGGTGAGGGCTCTGGGGACCGACGGCGACTCGGCGAGTGACGCAGGGGTGACCTCTCATAGCGGGGGTAGTGAGCCTCCCGCGGTGGCAAACGAGACCGGCGACGAGGCGACCAGTACCGAGGGCCTGGGTGGTACCGGTCCCTGTAGGACGGCGAGTACGAATAGTAAGAGCCGGCCGGCTCGTGCCACACCTGCTCCTGGGCGTACCTTCCAAAGTAGGCAGGAGAATATGCTCTCTCTCCCGAGCGATGCCTCTCCAGGTGCATCTCCCGATATCGCAGGGATGGAGGACTGGCCCGCTGCTCCGGCGAGCGGGACTCGTCGCGTCGAGAGGCTGGGCGCTGTCTGACCACAGCCTCCTCTCGGCGTTCTGCCGAGGGTGGACGGCAACTCGGCAGAGTGATCTCCGCGATCAGCTCGGGCGGTTGAGGAGGCGAGGCCTGCACGACCTGCTCCTCATCCGACACCTCGAGGATTACGTCCTCTTCTGGAGGCTCCTCCTCCACGGGGAGCTCCATCAGCAGAGGTTCCTCGGCGGGCTGGGTGGGTGGTGGAGTTGGGGGTCGCACCACCATCGGTGGAGAGCGTCGTTTCTCCTTGCGCTTCTTCTTCTTACCCTTCTCCCCCAGGTCCTCAGTGGCTGGGAGCTTCTTCTGAGCCGCGGTCAGCGGCCTGGAGGAGGAGGTTGAGGCCTGCGAGCCCACAGGGTCCTCACGTGCCCGAGTTGCCGAGATCTTCGGTATCCTCGGCAACTTCATTATCGGTACCGAGCCCGGTACCGATACTGACGAGGTCGAGGGCACGGCAGCCGCTGCTGCTGCCGAAGAAGAAGAAGACGACGGGCGTTTCTCGGCCATCGTCTCGGGTCTTCTAGCACGAAGAGACTCCTCCCAACAGTGGGATTTAAGCCTTGCCAACCTGTTGCGGAGAGTTTGGTGTGTGAACTCTCTGCAAATGGGGCAGGCCTGAACGTTGTGCCCCTCACCCAAACAAATCAGGCACTTAGAGTGTCGGTCAGAGAGAGCGACCTTCCTTCCACAGGAGGCGCAGCGTTTGAAGAGAGCCAACATAAACCGGGGGCAAGGCAAGAAAAGCAAAGTCCAAGAACACCAAACACAGTCCGAGATCCGAAATCGTAGTCAAAGCCAGAAAAAGGTCAAAACCGATCGAGAAAGTACCAAAGCCAAGTCCGAAATCCGTGAGGGGTAGTCAAAAGCCAAATCCGAAGTCGAAAAACACCAAAAAGCAGAATAGAAAAGCAAGCCAACAAGCAGAACCTTCTGTACGCTGAGGCGGACAAGAAAGAACTGAGGAGAGACCGTTAGTCGGCGGGAGGAGCATGCGCAGTACCGACGTGGGGGAGGGGTTCCCGCCAAAGCTAACGAGCTCTAGAATCTTCCGAACGCTACCGCGCAGGCGCGAAAGCTCCTAATGTATAAGGCACAGAGACCACGAAGAAGAAGTAGAGATTGTAGGAAAATTTGGCCTAGGATCAAGAAATGAAGCAGGACAGCAACTGATTGAATTTGGTGAGGCCAACAATTTGTGCATTGCAAAAACATTCTTCAGGCAACCAAAGAGATGACTGTATGAATGGACATCAACTGATCACTAAAAGTCAACATGTCAAAGTCAAAAACAAGTCATGCCAGACCAATCTGATCTCTCTTTTTTTATACATATAGGGTTTGGTAGATGAAGGCAACACTGTGGAGATAGCGTATCTTAGCTATAGTGTTTCTTGACTTCAGTAAGGCCATTGACAAGGTCCCTCATGACATTCTTGCAAACAAAGTAGTAAAATGTGGGTTAGACAATGCAATTGTTAGGGGAATTTGTAATTGGCTGACCAACACAAAGGGTGCTCACTAATGGCTTCTCTTCATCTTGGAAAGAAGTGACTAGTGGAGTGCAAAGGGTTCTGCCCATCGCTATTCAATAGTTTTTATGAATGACTTGGACAATGAAATAGAGGGCATGCTCATCAAATTTGCAGATGACACCAAATTAGGAGGGATATGCCAAAGCACAGGATCAAAATTCAAAATAACCTTGACAGATTAGAGAGCTGGGCCAAAATTAACAAAATGAATTTTTACAGGGAAAGATGTAGGGTACTATACTTGGGAAGAAAGAATGAAATGCACAGATACAGGATGGGTGACACCTGGCTTGAAAACAGTATGTATGAAATGGATCTGGGAGTCTAAGTGGACCAGAAGCTGAACATGAGTCAACAGTGTGATGTGGCAGCTAAAAAAACTAATGTGATTTTAGGCTTCATCAACACAGTATAGTGTCAAGATTAAAGGAAGTAATAATACCACTCTATTCTGCTTTGGTCAAACCTCATCTGGAATACTGTGTCCAGTTCTGGGCATCACAAGTCAAAGGATATTGATATGTGTCCAGAGGAGGGCGACCAAAATGGTGAAGGGTCTGAAATCATGCTCTATGAGGAGCAGCTTAGGGAGCTTGGTATGTTCAGTCTGATGAAAAGAAGGTTAGGAAGTAACATGATAATCATGTTTAAATATTTGAAGGGATGTCACGTTGAAGATGGAGCAAGCTTGTTTTCTGCTGCTCCAAAGGCTAGGACATGGAGCAATGGATTCAAACTACAAGAAAAGATATTTTACCTAAATATGAAAAAGAACTTCCTGATGGTAAGAGCCATTAAATGTGCTGCCTCAGAGTGTGGTGGAGTCAACTTCTTGGGAGGTTTTTAAACAGAGGCTAAATGGCCATTTGCTGGGGGTGCTTTGAGTGTGTGTTCCTACAAGGTAGGGGATTGGACTCGACTGCTGTTGCAGTCTCTTCCAACGCTATGATTCTATAATCCTATTCAAATTCTATAACAAAGACTTTTATCATATATAGAGTAAGAAATGCCAGATGTCCAAGCTGGGCTCAGAAGAAGAGGAGAAACATGGGAACATATTACAAACATACATTGGGTAATAGAGCACGTTAAAGTATTTCAGAAGAAAATCAGCTTGTGCTTTATAGCTTATACAACAGCCTTTGCTAGTGTAGATCATGATAAATTTGGATGGCGCTTAAAGAAATGAGTGCGCTACAACATTTGTCCTAATGTGTAACCTGTACTCTGGACAAGAGGCCACTTTTAGGACAGAATATGGATAAACAGGCTGATCTCCAACTGGGAAGGAGGTTAGGTCAGCCTGCATTTTATCACCCTATATGCTTAACTTGCATGCTGAATATATCATACACAATTAGACTCTGAGGTAAGAAAATTGGAGGAAGGAACAGCAACCATTTGACATGAAGATGTCATCATACTACTAGCAGTAAACAGCAAAGACTTGGAACAACTACTAGTAGAAAGTGCAAAGGCAGGTTTACTTTTGAAGAAGAAAACAAGAGAAAAAATTAACAAAAAATAAATAATGACCACAGGTCATTTACATAACTGTAAAATAGATAATGAAAACATTGAGATAAACTTTCCTATACCTTGATTTAGTCATTAATCAAAATGGGGACTGCAGTCAGGAAATCAGAAGAAGACTCAGACTTGGAAGAGCAGCTATGAAGAAACTAGACAATATCCTGACGTGTAAGGATATATCATTGAATACCAAAGTCAGGAGTGTTGATACGATTGCATTTCCAATTTCCAATGGCTGTGAAAGCTGGAGTGAAGAAATCTGATAGGAAAAGAATCAATTCTCTTGAAATCTGAGTTGAAAAGGAAAAAAAAACTTTTGAGATAGCCCTCAGTACAGATCCAAGAAATTGCTACAAGGAGTCCCACCACTTCAAGGGATCACTAACACTGAATAAATGGATGTGGAAACAACAGCCAGTTAGACCTGACAAAACCCTAGAGGTATATTGCAAGAACTCACGTCTCTTTAGACCAATCTGGAAGCACTCCGTGTTATATTTCTGCCTGACACAATTGTTAAAAACATAAAAGCACAGTCAGGAAACAAAATTAGCAACCTGTGGTTTGCTGAGCTCTTCTTTATGCTATGAAATATTGAAAATGCTTCCCTTTGTGGCATCACTTCCATGAAAAGTGAGTTCTGGAGATTTTGACAAAAAGCAGACCCACCTCTGCTCCAGCTGCCTGGTAGCCTCTTGTCCGAGTCAGCCGACCTTCATACTTCAACACAATTTCTTTAGCCTGTCTGTTGAGGAAGATGAAAGCTTAGTCTCATGTGACCAAACAGCCTTTTTCTGAGCTCCTGCTGTTTCCACCTTATTGATAATAGACTTGCCAAGGCACATGAATTAATGCTGCAAAATGCAATCTGTAAACAGATTACCCCCTTCAAGTTCCCCTCTTTTGAAAGCAGGATGGAATCAAATTTGATATTGAGCTAGAACCACTGATCTGACAGGATCAGGAATGGCACTACCATTATGCAAAATCAGGCAGTCACCTCAGCATGGTGTTGGAGAAGAGAAGTGAAAAACAAGATGGCAGTATCCCTTCACGCTCCATATGCAGGGGTGAAGAACAAGATAGCAATAGTCCTTTATACTCCATATACAAAAGCCAAATAGTTTTTTTTCCCCCTCTGAAGATGGGAAGTGCTACTTTAGGAGCGTATAGAATTGTACGCTCTGTGGCCTGTTCTGTACACTGCTAAAGTAGCATTCCTTATGCCAGTCTCTTCCCTTTATGCACCTTTTTCCCACTATGTACTGTAGAAGATCCTCTCCCATCTTCTATGATACCATCTTTAGAGGGAAAAATATCTACCAAATGACTTTTGTATATGGAGTGCAAAGAGTTGTTTCCATCTTCACAACATAGGTCTGCAAAACTTCACATCATGATGCAAAATTCTACCTTTCTGAGCCTCAGCCCAACCATCTGGAATTCCCAAGATGGCCACACTTTCTAATACATGGCAACATTCTTTGGCAGTCTTCAAGATTTTGTGCATGGGTTTTAGCCATTCTACAATACAGAAATATCTTTCTTAAGGCTTAGTGACTTGAGAAGAGAGAATAAATCTCCTGGTATGCTTTCCTTTAGACTCAAAATGCCTCCCCTAAATGAATTCGGCTCTTGGGACAACAAGCCCCTTTTAATGAAAGAGGCTTGTGCCTTCCGGTCAAATGGTGGACGTGAGCGGCAGCTCGGATTGAAGCTGTGCAATGGCGCAGCTCCAGGCTGCTTCCCGCTGGAATCCCGCTGCCTCTTTTGTGACCCTGAGGTGGCTAAACACCCCCCCGGTACAGGGGGTTCGGAAGCGGTCTGAAGGGGACCCCACAACTGGGGTACGGCTCTGCTCTGCCCGGATGGGAGAGCAAGAAGCACCAGAAGGTCGAAGGACCTTGACGGATCCAGAGGGACACCGCAGGAGCGGCACAAGCGCCGTCGAACGACTTTTTTAACAAAGAAGCAAGAAGTAACATTCAAAGAACCTAAAGCTTGTAACCCGTCTTGATTTCCTGCTTTTGAAATACCACATCGGTTATGGCTTGCTACAGTGTGCAGAAGCGAAGGAGGAAAGGCCTGGAGAATTTATGTGAGCTACGTGAGTTTTGGCTGTTTTGACTGTGAGTTTTCTTAAAGGGGCAGTTGACATGAAGGAAAAGCGAGGCTTTGAGAGGTTTGGTGGACTGAGCTGTTAAAGTAAAAAAAAAAGAATCTTTTTAATTGGATCGATTTAATTGGATCAACAATCAACAATCACTAAATTAGACATATTCATTAAGCTAATGAATAACTTAGATGGCTGTGGAATACGACTGGATTTGAAATAGATTTAATAACCTCCATGTGAGCAGCGAATTTTCTTCTGGTGGATCTGAGATGTAGGATTTGGAATGCTGTTTCTGGGATTTTTGAAGCTACAAGAATATGTTTCTGCTTCTCTTTTTTGGGATTTTGGACTGTTGGATTTGTCTATGACTGTGATTCAGTGCTGGAAAGTCAAGTAAGCAGCTTCACTCCCTTGTATTTTGCTGCATCGGAAAGTGAATATGAGAAACAGAAGAAGTTTTGGAAGAAGCTTTAGAAGAAGCAGTTGAAGCAAATATGGGAAGTAAATCAGTTGCAGCAAATCTGGGAAGGGAGGGGGCTTTGGGGGAGATTTGATGGGTGCAATGATGATTGGTAATGGTAAATACATTTCTGAGAATGATATATTGATATCTGTATGTATTTGTATGTTTAATGAGATATTCTAACAGTTGAGGGTCTTGAAGAGATTGGGGAGCTTGTGGTGGATATCATTAACAATCCCACCCCTGGTGGCGGGACGGCTCAGAACTTTAAAGTGACAACAAGCATACATTGAAATATTTGAGATGAGTTCTGGGCTGTAATGTCACAGAAGGGAGTGGGGAAGACGGGTTGCAATGAGAATAATGGTATAAGCGGGAAGCAGTAAGATAACAGTTATTGAGCAGTGTATTTTTCTTTGGTATGTGAATTGTTTCCCGCTTTTTTCTGTTCGTGTCTGGGCTCCTGGGATTGTTGTGGCTACAACTCTGCGATAGAAGGTCAACTAAGCAAAACAATCTCTCTTCCTGTTTAACTGCCTGGATTCAAAGCGACCATGAGAAGACAAAGAAAATCCAGAAATGAATTCTGGGTAGCTGGGCAGGGATGGGAGGAGTGTAAAGAAGGCGAATTTTGGATTAGATCTGAATATGTAATGTATCTTGGCACTGTAAAGAAGTTCATCTATTGAATGTTAAATTGGAATTAATATGGTCATTGATGTTGTTAAAGGGACGAAGGGGTTGGTGTGATGAGGGAGCCGGGTCAGATGTCATTTACGATGTTTCCCCACCCTCTGGGGTGTAATGGCCTTTTAAGTGATGATAAGCAATATAGAGTTTTTTTAGATATGAGTTCGGCCGTGGAATCCCAGATGGGGAGGAGAGGGAGTAATGTGGCAAGACACGGTGTCCTGATGTAAACGAAGCAGTAGGTACTTTAACAAACATAAGCTTACAACAGTAAAAAAAATATATAAATAGAGACAGTGAGAAAGAGGTTAAACAGCAATATAGAAAATAGTTGGAAGCAGGACAGATAATAATTCAGGGTGGATGTTGATGTTATAACAGCTCAGAATGCTAGAAAATATATAGTAAATGTTTGAAGGAATCTATAAGAGGGGAAGAGGGGAAGAAAATAGATAGAGACTTTAATTGGGGAAAAAAATTAGGAGATTGAGAACAGACAGATATTGACAAGGATTAGAGAGAAGAAGAAAGGCCAAAAGCAGGTAACAGCTAGGAATTATCATTGGACAAGATTGGTTTGGAACGGTGATTGTCAGTGGGATAACTTTAACATAACAGGGAAAGGCGAAAGGAGAAGCTTGTTCAAGCATGAAAACAGCAATGTATTGTGGTACATGATTGTCAATGGGGGCTTCAGGAGGTGGGGATCAAGACAGGGTGGAAGATCAGAAATATTGCATGTTAAAATATGGTTTAAAAATTGTTTTTATTTTGTGAAACTTAATAAAATTATTATTAAAAAAAAGAAAGAGGCTTGTCACCTTCATGATAATCTGAACTGATTAAACTGGAGACCTTGGCCCCTTCCACATAATTATAGTACTATAATGTTACTTTAGCTGTCATGGTTCCATTCTTTGGAATTCTGAGTTTTGCAGCTGAGGGAAGTGTATTCAGAATTCTCAGCCAGAGAGCTCTAGTGGCTCACAAACTACATAGTATAGGATTTCATACGATGGGGCTCTAACAATTAAATCTCCCATTACAGTATTTTCTGTGCAGAAAATAGCATTTTTTTCCTGCAGAAATTAATATTTCATATTGCTTTCTGCATAAAACCACCATGTGTGAATATTGCACCGAGTAAGTTTTGAACTGGCTAGAATTCTTGTCAGTAAAGACTTTTCTCATCAAAGTTTTTCAACACTTGAAAACATGGGTTTTCGACCATTTTTCAAATATTTTTGAGTATTCTTTCTATCTCTATTAATTATAATTTTTTTTCTAAGTCATTTTTTAAAGAAGGAGTAGAAGCTGACAGAGAAAGAAATGTTAACGTTTTCCATTCAGCTTCTAACCTGCCCACAAATATATGGCATTCAGCAATAGATGGAGGTGAAAAGAAGAGAGGTGGGATAGTGAGACAAAAGAGAGGGCAGGAAGAAGGGGAGATGGACGAGATTTGAGGAAGAGAAGAGAAATGAAGGCGATGAGGGGGAAAAGAGAAAAGAAAACAGTATAAAATAAAATATGGGGAGACAACACTCTAGGGGAAACAAGACAAGAAGGGACAAAAGAGATAGAGGAGAAACAATCCTGCCCATCACTGACTGTGCTCATTTCTGAGGTCCTCAACCTTTTTTAAAAAAAATTATCACACTTAACAGCTGATTTCTCTCTTGACAAGCACACATAATTTGAGATCACACTTCAGACACCCTGATGGTGCTGGAGAACATCATTTACCTTAATGCCCTAAGTTTCTGTCGCATGGGCCAAGGTCGGCAACGGATGTTGGCTATAATCTCCTTCTGAAACTGTATGTTCTGGAAGATCTGCTCTGGGTCATTGCTGTCAACCTTTTCCTCTCCCTTGTCTTCATCTGAGTTGCTAAACAGAAGCGGTATCCAAAAGAAAACACGAAGTGTGAGTTATGCTCATTAACTCTTGAGCCAAAAATGAGTCCATTTCTATAAGATATTCTGGAAATCAGCTCTTAGACAAAACATGCTTGGTCGATACTGTTCTTGTGAATTTGAAATTAGCCCACCTTTTCTTGCTTTCCTACTGCCCCAGTCATCTTGGTTTTAGCTTCAGCCTGATACATATTTCTTCATTGCAACAAAAACCAACAGCCTATCTAATTGCCTTCTGTCAGGATGTTCTTTGAAAGGCAGCTGTGCAGACCTGCACAAAGAACAGATCTTGATGGCAAGACAGTTTCATATTTTCTCACAGTAGCCAGCTACAATAACAAAAATGCTGTGAAACTCTGCATTACCAATACACTGGAAATCTGGAGAAACACTCTTGAAAACTCAACACCCAAGCAATATTTAAAGATAATGGCTTAAATCCTATTGGTGCTGACTAGAGTAGACCCACTGAAGTCCTGGGATTTACCTATGTGTTGACTTACCAATTGACTGAATGGGTCTACTCTAGGTGGGAATAACAACAGGGTGGCAGCCAATATTTTTAATCATTTTTTAAACATATAATATCAGTGTGGCATAGAAGACAAAAAACTCCAGTTGTAAATACTTAGGCTTTCCTTTTCTAATACTCTATTAGCTGCACGTATATCTGAATAATAGAAAGACTAGATATTTTACAACAAACAAGTAGAAAAATAAATGTGTTTGCATTTGTAGTGGTGTGCATAATTACGAGAGAAAGAAGAAATAAAAAGACTGAAGTGTGAGCCCATAGGGCCAAGGATAATGTATGTTCTACAATTGCGTAGAGATTGTCGATAGCATAGCTAATCATACAATGAGAAAACTGACATAAGGACAAAGAAAGTGTTCAGTATCTTTAAAGTTATTTTTCTATCCTCTCCATATAAAAGAAGTACATAATTTCTCACCTGCCAGGTGGTTCTGGGTAGGCATAGATGCTGGCGTGGCGTTTTAAAGTTTTAGACCTCTTGCAGGATCTTGTATTTTTCACTGGTGACAACCCAGCTCCTGATGACATCCTATTTCCAGAGTTTTTGTTTGCTTTTTTAAAGAAACTGAAGGTTTTAAAAGACAGCAGCAGCTCTCAGCTATCATAAAAACTGGAAAAACTGCTGGATACAGGTATCTCAAAGATGTAGGTGCTGACAAATATCAGTGAACTCTCTTATTGCTCTTCTTAACTATAAGCAATGCTTTGAAACCTGGGAAGGATCAACCTTCTTTGGCTCTTCTTGTCTGCCTGTGCCTGATGCTTCAAAATCTGTGAAAGACAGCAAGCTGGCAACACATGCAGAATCTTAAAGGCACAGTGCAGGAGAGATGGTCAGTCTCCTCCTGCAGCAGACATCTGGAGTGAAGTCGATTATTCCAGGACAGCGGCTGCTGCCCTACTCTGTTGCAACAAAGAATTAAAGCCTGAACATTTCTACGAAACAAAATCTTAGTGCAACTGCATTAAAATCCTCCTTCTCTTACAAAGCTGATTGCTCAATCAAGAGAAACTGGGCGGTTTCGGACTGAGTGAATATTACAGTAATAGTGGTTGATTTTCTTTACCTGTTCCTACCCTGTTATATTGGATTTACATGGCACACAACACACCCATCTAAACACAGTAGTATCCATTCCCACTTATTCTCAGCATTGACAATGCTTTCTCCCTTTTTTGTGGTACAGGAGAAAATTTTGGTTTAACTTAACTACAGCCAGCTTATTGTTTTAATATGTATCACTGTACCATGAATGTGTATTGTTTTTTCTCACATCCATGGTTATGTCAGGGGCGGCATGGATATTAATTCACTTATAAAACTCCTCCCTTTCCGTTGACAGTCTGCCCAGTTTGGCATCAGTATGGATGCCACTGTAGACACAGAGTTACAGCAGTTTGATGCCACTTTAGCCAATCAGTCAATAATTACAGTAATAGATCAGCATGAGCAAAGATGACAGATTTTGCCTTAAAATACATAGAACATGAAATACATTAAACAGAGTGATATAAAATACAATATAACAAATACAATACATACTTAAAATTCACCTATGATATTAGTGATGCTAAAACTAGTTGTAAGTAGTCCCACGTGTAAATCAAAACACTTTAAGTCCATATATTAACCCCACTCCCTTATAATTCCCTCGGCTAGTTGGTTCTTTATTGCCGTTCTCTACTTCAGGCTTGTTATCTGCCTATGAGTCAGCAGACACACAAAATCTAGGGACCTTATTTGTGATATATGAGTCCTGGTCAGCAAGCAGATAAGAAATATAAAATGTTTCTGTTCTGCCAGAGATATTTTGGATAATAGGTGTAATTAGTGCAAGACTCATCCCTTTTGTAGATCTATACCCCTTATATATCTCTGGCGGCAAATTTGGTGCCACTGAAGGCAAGGGCTTTCAAAACATTAGGAGTTGAACCCGTATGTTAGAAGTTTCTTATATAATGCCTATTTCCATGCAGATTGAAATCCATCAATTAGTGTTAAGGAGGCTAGCCCAGTTGGGCAAAAAAAAAAAAATTTTAGCCAATAGTTGGTCTTAAGGATCCAGGCACAGCCCTCGATATTGGTCAGGCCTGCCTCAAGGCACAAAACTGACTTACGGACACAGCAAATATGCTTCTAAGCCCACTTTAACTGATTATTGTTTCCATCCTCTAGAATCCTGGGGATTGTAGATCCTCTCTCCTGAACTAAAGCACTAGAGATATCTTGCAAAGAATTCTAAATACCTCACCAAACTATAAATTCAAGGATTCCACAGGACAGCACCATGACAATTAAAGTGGGACTAAGCAGTTGTAAGGCTCCGTTTTGGGGGTCCCCAATACTAGTATGGTTTGGATGGGCACCATACCTAATTGGCATCATATGTAATTGGCAACACATTTTATTGGCTCTGATATCAAATTCAAGCCTGAGAGGTGACAGAGAGGTCAATCCGAGCGAGGGAAAGAATTTGACTGTAAATGTGAAAAGCATAGGTCAACTCCAAAATTCCTCCAGGTAAGACTGAGTCATTTGTCAGGCAAATACACATCATTCCTGTGGATAATAGGCTTAAATAGAAGCTGGACTTTCCCAGGGAATCCAACTGTGAGGAGCCCACCAGGACATTGATTGACAGATATTCATCTTTTGTACACCTGGATTCTTTCGTCTGTCCTCACAGCACCCACAATAGACAGCTATTACAACATCCATCATGTCTTTGTCAATCAAAGCACTAAGCCCATCAAGACTCATTGTCCACAATAGGTTCCCTTTGTCTTCATCTGGAACCTTCACAGCCACGAGCCATTTTCAGGGTATAAATGCCCCTGATTTGAGGGTGCCCAGTGCAGTCTCTTGAAGATCTACCCGTCACTCTGTCCGTCTGGCTCCTGAATGAGAACTACCCTTAGGTCCTACCCAAGCCAAATACATTTCTGCTCTTCACTACTCTTCTGGACTGGTAATTATAAATCCTCCCAAATCCCTCAGCCTCTCTATAATTTTTCTTCCCTTTCTCTTTCAGCTAGCTCTTGTGTGAATGTGTGATTGTGTGTATCTTGTGTGCATGCATGAGTGAATTCCCCTCAATAAAATCATTTTATTAAACAATTTTGCTTGGTTTTTGGCTCGGCCTGACCCCGTAAAAATTGGGTTTAAAGATCTCGCTAGGTTACCCTGCCTCTTGTAGTGCTACAGCTTGAGCTCTGGCTAATTCCCATTCCCCAGTATTTGGAGCACATTGAGGAGTCCCCCACGGGACCCCAGAAATCAGGGTAACACAGTTATAATGCTATAGAGTGTGTTCTCTCTTCCATGTTATAGTATGTCTGATTTCTTTGTATGGTTGTGAAAGCTGGACAATGAGGAAAGGTGACAGGAAGAAAATCAACTCGTTCAAAGAGAGATCTACCCATACCATAGCCTGCTAAAAAGACAAATGAGTGGGTCCTAAGGCAAATCAAGTGTGATATCACAGCATTTTTCTTGTATTACCAGTAATTGCTCAAGTAGCTTGGCAAATTTAGACTGACATCACCACAAATCTTCAGATATACCTAGTGCTAGAGGCCCCAGCTAGAGGTCCCAGCAATGTTTTGACTTTCCTTTTCAATCAAAATTTGTCCTCTTTATATACACTCAGAGCAACTGGAGGGAAGAAAAAAGACATGCCCATTTGCTTTGAGTACCCCCTCCAAAAGTCCCTTTGGAAGAAGCCCTACTGAAGAATAGTAGAAATTAACTGAATGACTACTGCAGAGAAACAAGGTGCTATTAAGAAAAATGGAAATGGGATACAGCCACTTACCTGTGATCAAATGGCAGTATTTAACTGGAGATGTCTCCAAGCAGCACCAGCACCTCTGGAGGATATGAGAGCAGTATGGAAAAATCTGCACCAACTACACCAAGAGCAGCATTGTTTAGCAGAAGGAGAACTGGTAAAAAGCTTGTCAAATTGCTGAGTTCAGAGTTTTGACTAGCAGTTCAGAAATCTGAGGATGAAGTGAAAATGCCTAGACCTGAGGAACTAATGGAAATTTAATGCATCTAAATCCACTCAGAAATTATATCTGTCCTACTTGAAGCAATTTTGATAGCATTTCTTCTTATTTTATTAGCTGCCACACCCTCCCACTGCTATTGAAACATAGAATTGGATTCGTTACAGCGGTTCTTAGTGTTGGATCCTCAGAGTTTAGATACTGAATCCTAAAAGCCACAGCTAATATAACCAATGTTTCAGGATTTGGGGAATTACATTAAAATCTGGGGACCCAAGTTTGGGATCCACTGGCTTACAACATTAAAAAATTCAATCACACATTCTATCTTTGGACAGTCTTCTGTTCATCCAAGTCAATTAATTAAAAATAGGAGGCCTCAATTAGTGCCTCAACTTTTTTAATTACATTGTTACAATTTTATCTTTTCTTTATTTTAAATAAACCTATACCTCATCACAAACTGATTTCAAGGAAGCATAGATGTGTTTTCCAAGCAGCATCCTGTCCATATTTGACCAGACCACAGCCATAGAATCATAGAACCGCAGCTACCGAATCATACTGTTTAGTAGCCATGTTAGTGACTTTCTGACTTTGAACTTCCATTTCTGATCTGTAGTAGTTATAGGCCATTTCTGCACTATACGGTAATAATGCTATTATTCCATTTTCCACATCCTGTGGAATTTGGGATTTGTAGTTTACTGAGGCCAAAAGCTCTCTGGCTGAGAATTCTAAATGCCCCTCCCTAAACTAAAAACCCCAAGATTCCACAGGATATGGAAAGTGGAATAATAGCACTATAACACTGTAGTGCAGAAAAGGCCATAGAATCATAGATTTGAAGGGGGCTGTACAGGACACCTAGTCCAGCCGCCTGACATGCAGGAATACATAACTCAAGCCCTCCTGAAAGATGGCCATCCAATATCTGTTTTAAAAAATCTGAAGAAGGGGAGCTTACCACTCCCCAAAGCAGCCTGATCTACTCTCAAACAGCTGTACAGTAAATACATTCTTGTTTAATGTTTTGGTGGAATCTCTTTGCTTTTAGTTTGAATCTACTGATTTGTGTTCCATTCTGGCCCCATCTTCTACATGACATCTCTTCAGATAATTAAAGATGACTGTCATATCACCTCTCAGTCTTCTCTTCTTAAACATACTCAGTTCCCTAAGTTGCTCCTCACAGGGCTTGGTTTCCAGACCTTTGATCATCTTGGCCGCCCTCTTCTGGACACCTTTAAGTTTGTCAATATCCTTCTTCAACTGTGGTGCACCAAATGGGACACAGTATTCCTGGTGAGGTCTAACCAAAGTAGAATGGAACGGTACTGGGATTACTGGACACTACTGTTGAGGCAGTCTAGGATTGCATTGACCTTTTCAGCTGCCGCATCAACCTGAATTCATTTGTTTCCTGTGGACTCCAGCTCCTAGAATCTTCCAACCTACACTAACATGAAATTCTGCAAGTTGTAGTCCAAAGTAATTTTTTTCAAGTTCTCATCAGACAATACTGTTCGATCTCAAAAAAATCAGTATCCATTTTGGACTCTCTTGGCAGCATGGTACGGCTCCTGTAAGATGAGCCCCAGCACTTCAAATGTACCATTAGAACATGACAAAATGATTTAACCTTCCCCCTCAACAACCTTCATAAGATTTTCTTACCTCCCAGGATTAAAGCTCTCCCCCATTCTATAATTATTCTGTGCTCTGTTGTGAAGCTGTAGCTTCATAAATCAGAAACTCACAGCATTTCTTGGCAGTTCATTTGGCTCCTCTGGCAGGATAGAAAATTTAATTCTCTGCTAGATTTGTTACTTAGTGCAGCTCTCTTTTTATCCTTCTCCCAGCAAGGTTGGCTGAAAAATTACCTCTTGAAATGTTAACAACACAGATGCTGTAACTACTTCATTTAACTATCCTCCTTTATGTTTCTCATGCTGATCTGGCATTCCCTGATAACGAGTCTTTAATGCTTTTGAATGCTCAGAAATGGCATATTAGTGCTTGCAAGGAGTGCAAGTGGAAATTACACACATCCTATACAACTGCATACCCTCCAACTGTCCCAGTTTGGCAGGGCAGTCCCAGTTAATCCACTATTTCACTTTTTTGGCTGCTTTTAAAATGTCCCAATTTCTCTCCTCTCCTCCCTTTTTCTTCATCCTCAATTTACTTTCGTTGCTCCAAACAGCTGTAAAAGTACAGTGGCTCCTCCACTTTTGTGAGAGCTTGGGGCAGACAACCCTCACAAAAGTGGAAAAATCACAAAAAAATCTCCCCACACTTCCCCTCCATTCTCTTCCAGGACTCCTCCCTCCCATTCCCTTCCCTTTTGCTCCAGCATGCATTCTTCATGCCTGGGCAAAAGACAAGGGAATGGGGAGGAAGAGATGTGGATGCCTTCCCTTCATTCCCTTGCCTTTTACCTCAGCACTCATTCTCTATGCCCAGGCAAAAGGTAATGGTATGCACACACCTCCCTTCTCCATGTGCAGTGGTCCCTCTACTATTCTCTTGCCTTTTATCTTGACATACAGAAGGAAAGCAAACACGTCCGGGCAAAAGGCAAGGGAATGAGAGGAGAATTCAGAGGGGAGGGAAGGCATGAGTACGCCTTACCAATAATGAAATTTGTGAAGGTCTAACCCAGAAATGTAGTTTTCACTGAATCAACAAGGCCGGGGGGGGGCAAAATCTTTCACTTCCCTGTGGAGGCAGGCAAAAGCAAACTGCATTAGCCTCTTAGCTTGTGAGTTCTTTCTCATTAACAACTTTTGCCATCTTGGTCCTGCTCATGTGTCCTGCTCTTCATCTGTGAAATGTTGGGGGAGATAAGCTATTGCCATCACAGATTCACACCAATTCTCTATCCTTGTCTGTATTTTGTCTCCAAGTTCCCTTCCTCTTTTACCTCTCTTGTGTCATTTTTAAGATATAAATCATTTAAAGGAGGGCCATCTCCTACCTATGACATGCCTTGCCCTAGACATACACATACTCTTATGAACAATGGAAAGGGTACTAAAGGTGGAAAGACATTTTTAATTTCTTATTTATTCTGGAAATAATTTGCTGAGCTATGTTCCTCCAAGAAACAATAACACCACAATTCTTTTCTCAGGCACAACAGCACTGTAGTGCTCTCATCTCTAACATTTCTCCCCCATGGAGCTTATCTCTAATTTCCAGCTGGAACAAAGCTAAGAGAGCATAAACTGGAGACAAGCTGCTTAATTATTCCTTTTAATAGGGCTAGATAAACCACCATCTGATTGAAGAGCAATAAAAATATAGATCTCCAATTATTGGCAAAATGGACCACTCTGATTTCAAGTACCAAAGGAATCCAAACTGGAGAAATGTGGCATTTCAAGGGCATTCAATCTGGCATTCTAATCCATTTCCTTCATAAGCAGAACAATTTTCATCCCAGAATAACTGGGAAAAGTTAAACTTCCAGAAGTCGGTGTAATTTCCCTTCCAAGTGCACTTTCAAAACCTCCGTGGATTTGCTTCCATCATCATGTTGTTTTGATGGTGGCAAAAATGTGGACGTCCTCCTTCCTCTCTCTCCCTTTTTTTTAAAAAAACTTTCCTGCCATCCATCACTTTTATCTGGTATTGTTATCACCGTGAACTGGCCTGGCTTCAGAAGATATTAAATATCGTTTGATATCATAATTCGGTCTCATTTTGCCACCCTTGGCCAAGTGTTTGTGAGGCCCCCGAACAAGCACAGAGCTAAGCATGGCCCTTAATTGCTGAATATTCCTTTCTCCACCTAGGCAAGCCAGACTCAGCCAGATCTTGCTTTAGGAGACCTCCCTAGACAAACACCTCATCAACGATGCACGCTACTACAAAAGAGCCCCCTGTCCCGAGCACGTAACTTGGCAAGCTACCTTTCATTAGCAAAGCACGCTGCATCTGCATACTGGCCATTCCATTGTCGATTCGGACTTAATCCAATCATGCTAAATTCTGACCTTGCGGAGACATTGTCTCGCGCTCAAACCTCATTGTTCTCTCCCAAGTTCAGACTAGCCCACGGTCATATTTTCCCCATAAAAACCCCCAGTTCTGAGAGCTTCCTCGGATCGCTCCCGAGTTCCAGACCGCCTTGCTGCTGTTTTGCCCGGCAAGCTCCCCTCAGCGAACCACGCTGAGCTTCTTCTCTCCATCTGCAACTTCTTCAGGACTACGAGAAAGGTGTCGTATCACCCATTTCCCCCAAAAACCTCTTATTTCTTATTTCCTAGTTAGCTGTGTGGTTGTGTTGTATTAAGTGTTTGTTCTTAATAAAACATCATTTTTGCTATTTTAAAACTGTCTGACTGCTTAACTGACCTGACCCCGTAGACATTGGGTTACAAGATCACCGCTAAGTTACCCTGCCTCTCGTTAGCTTAAGCGAGTGCTCCAGTTAATTTCCCCATCATGCATTATTGTGTTTTGGTTATTTGGGCGCCCCTCCCGGGACCCCCAGTAAACAGGGTAACAGTATAATTTTGGTGGCAGTATCTTCCTCCCTCAACAGAGTCCTTAAACTTTCTACTTTTCATTAGAGGGTGGATCTGGAGGGACAGGTCATCCATCAGAATCCCTTGCCTCTCAAAAAAAAAATTTAAAAAGAATGTCAGTATTGGGGGGAAATATCATCCCCAATGCTTCTTAGGGGCCAATTTTGACACATTTTGGGCCCCCATTTCAGGATGGATCAGCAGAGGTAGGACTGGTCAAAATAGTCCATCTCTTTTAAAAAAAAAAGTGGAATGAAAAACCACCTGTTGGATCAGTGGTATAAATAACTGATAGATGTTCATAGTGGAATAAAGAAGAATAATCTTCAAGAACACTGACCAGTGGTAGCCTAGAAAGGAAAAGTAGATCAAAATTGATTAAAATGACATGAAGTGGTATAAGAGGGAAAAGAGACTTTGAGAACAAAACAACACTATAAAGACAGCCATCTTAGTTTCCCCATAAGAGGAACTGGCAGAACTATTTCTCATTCGTAGAGTTTCCAGTCCAGTTTCTCCTTTCTGCTTTTGTGTTTCCCTTGTTTCATTGTGTGACTCCACTCAGACTATCTTTTTCTGGTTGCTTCAGTGCAAGATGGATTTCACAAAAGAAAATAATTTCACCAGGGACTTTTCTGAAAGCGTTTCAATTTGATTATTTTACAGTTAACCTGAATCCCTGCAAACCAGGCACAGGATACGGCTGACATGGAGAAGGTATATATTTAGAGATTTTATAATACAATTGACAAAATTGCAGGAAATGTTGTAGTTGACCAAGGCAGCCAACTGGCAGATGCTTTCGTTAGTCTCCTCATACGGAAATTCTCTACATATGGCTATAAAGAGAAAATATGCATACGTATTTGTTATTCTTGGCTTCAACTTAAGATACCCCTATGAATGAAAGACCTGCTATCCACAGCCCTGCTCAGGTTTTACGTCCTTGACTGAATCTGTCTATCTGTAATACAGTCCTCCTCTTTTCCTACTGCCTCCTACTTTGCCAAGCATGATTGTCTTTTCTAGTGAGTCATGTACGTACATATGTACCGTATTTGCCAACATATAAGATGCACCGCCTTATAACACGCACCCCATTTTTAAATGTTATTTTTTGAGGAAAAAGTTTTTAAAAAATAGTATGGCTTTCTCCACCCCCCTTTCCTTTCCATTTTGCAGGGGAATGCAATGAACATTCTTTTTCCTCCTCCAGAGCTACTTCCTTTCCCTTCCCATGCAAAATGGAAGGGAAAGTGGGGTGGGGGAAGCACCATGCAAGAGTTCCTTTCCCCCTCCAGAGCTCCTCCTCTCTTTCCAATGCATTTTGCTCCAGTGTGGAGAATGGAAGGGAAGGGGGGGTGGGGGAAGCCTCTCGGGAACTCTCCTTTAGCCTACAGGTCCCCCCTCCTTTTCTATGTATTTTGCCTGCATGCTGAGAACTCATGCAGTGGCAAAATGCATAGGAAAGGGGTTGATATTTGCCAGTGTAAAAGATGCACCCCGTTTTTTAAATGTTATTTTTCAGGGGGAAAAGTGCATCTTACACACTGGCAAACACGGTATATACATACATACAGACATTACTACATTCACAATGAGCTTCACTGTGCAGTTGACTTCATAAGATAATTGCAGAGATTGTTCATTTAAAATAAGGATACAAAACAATCAAACAATCAACATCCCATGACTTTACTGAAATGATATATGTTGACGATCTGTATTATCCTTGTTATCCTATTGTAACCTCTGAATCTCAACAGAACTGTTAATGGAATTAAGACTAATATTCCAAATCTTTTACCTTATTGTAACATTTGGACATTGCCCCAGGTATTGCTTAAATTATTCTGAAGTACTGTTTTAGTATTAACTATTGTAAGCATTTTTTTTAAAGTATCACTTTCTATGACAGGATTACAAACTAGCTGCTTGTCAGAATTTATCACATGTCACTATTCCTTTAAGGTTTTTTTACATTAGTTACAATGTGCTTCTTTCCATATCCTATTACATTCAGACCCCGCTATCTCAGATAGGGTGTGTGTGTGCGTGCGCGTGTGTGCGTGCATGCCCGTGCGTTGTGTGGGGAGAAGGTAAGGAAAGAAAAGGAAGGCTCAAGATTGACCAGGGCACAGGCAAGCCAGGCCTGCTTTCTTTTCTCCCTCACTGGAGTAGCAGCGTCCCTTTGCATCTTAATATCACATCCTGGCTCCCTCCCCACACTTTATCACAACCCTGCTTTCCCTCAAACCTATAATTTTTGTGGATAAAGGGCAAAACTTATTAGTGGTTACTTCAAAAAGGAATAGATAACCTAAGCTGTTCCATAGATGGTACATGGCACCAGACAAATCAAAAAAGATTTATAATACAGGTACTGGACTTTGTTGGAAATGTCAGAAAGAGGTTGGTACGATATATCACATGTGGTGGACATGTCCTAAGGCTAAAAAATATTGGACTGAAATACATAACAAAATTAGTGCTTTAATGGAAGTTCAGTTTGCAAAGATACCAGAATTGTACTTATTAAATATGACAGATGCATTAGAAGGTATTGGTATAAAGAAGTACTGGAGAATAATATTGTATATGATAACAACAGCTTGTATTCAGTATGCAAAGTTGTGGAAAACTCAACAAATACCCACAGGAGAACAATGGTGGGGAACATTTATTGAAAACAGAAATGCTGATATGGTCTCTCAGAGGTTAAAAGGGAAATCAGACGATGAGATTCAAAAAGAATGGCGAATTGTAATGGATAATTGCTGGGTACTGTCAGATGGAAATGAGTAATTCACAATTTAGATAATTAATGAGGGAGCTACTGGATATATATCATGAAGCTGGAATGTGGAAATAGAAATGCAAGAACCAACATGTAATATTAGCAGTAAATTGTGGTACAATAATATAAACATGTAAAGAGATAATGAAAATGAAATCTAGATCAGTGTGGGAGATCAAAAATAATTCATGTAATTTTACATTTACAATTGTTTGTTTTACACTGGAATTTGAATAAAATGATTAATAATAATAATAAAAAAGGAATAGATAACCTGCGGTAGTGTGTCATTCAAAATAAAACTGAAGAAAATACTCTGTTAAGGCAGTACTTACGGAAAAATAGAATGAAATCTTTATCAGGATAAGACACTAGGAAGAAGGTAATGTGAATTCGAGGATATTCAAACAAATATAACAAATTCTTAAGGATATTTATTTCCTTCAAAACACCACAGTGTTTTCACCATAGAGCTTTCACCCACACTTCTTTGGCTCTCTCGGCACAAACGTGTTTCTCCACTCAGGGTTCCACTTTCTGACCCTTTCATAAGTGGACTGGTTACTTCTCTGCCCCCACACTAGGCCACTGAGAAGACAAGCCTCTCTCAGACCCCCCCCCCTTTGGTTGACTTGATGCTCTCACTATATTTCCACAGGCAGGTTAAGTCCTTTTTATTCTGGCAGGTCTTTGAGAATTGATTTTTGGAAGGAAATAGGCCTTGCTTAGTGTGCTGGACTTCTATTTGTACTGAACTTTTATTTGTTTTGGGTTTTCTTTTAGTGGTTTATGTATTTAACTGTTTTTAATCTTTTTGACAGTACAATTGCTTTTTAAATTTTGTATGCTGTAAAATGTTAACTATGCTTAACTGTTGTAAGCTGCCTTGTGTCCCAAAATGGGGAGCAGGTAGGATATGGATATACGTATAATAATTACAATTATAATTATTGTTATTTAACTTAAGTGATGATAGTTGGGTAGCAGTGGCAAGGCAATTCTGGGGCTTTCTGAAGCACTGAAATATTTACATCTACCAGATAAAACTATTGTATGACAGGGATATTTTCATACTGGATGACATTCAAATTTCCTGAGTCATGACTCTCTCTTCCTTCCATTTCTAATTCCAGTCCTAAATCTTACACAGTCATGCTCTCCATGCTCACATGCACTTTGTACTTCCCTGACATATTTTTCTATTAAATGATGCACAGCAGGGAGGAGAGATGTCATGATGGAGTCAAATACCGCCACCACAGATAGCATCAGCTGAGGCAAGCAAACAAAGAGCCACCATTTTAATAACTCCTCATTAGTACATCCATACTGGGTAAAAATATAAGCATTATTTTGAGGCAGAGTTAATTGTGTAATCAGCTGGTCATGTGAAAAAGCAGAAATAGCTTCCTCAGAAAGAAGCCTGGGTTTGTTCCAGACTGGGTCCTATTTAAAGCCAAGCCAAAGTAACAGGTCAGTCATATCATATCGTATCATATCATATCAGTCATATCATATCAATTGCTTACCTGGAACAGGTACCAAAAAGTGATTTCTTTGGACAATGGTGGCTTACTGCATCATATGACTGAGGAATTTGGTTGTTTTAGGCTACTCAAGAAACCCTTAGTAAGGGTGTTTGCCTTTTGCTTTTTTGGATGTGGCTTTTTTGAATCCCTCCTCTTTAGTCATGCATGACTGTTGTATTTGGCTGGCCTGGGCTATAGGGAAGTTTCCTTTCTGGAATATTTCCTAGTGTTTGGATATGGATCATGTTCCAAATTGTATTTTCTGTGGACTTTTTGTGCCTTGTTTCACCAGTTCCAGAATCTGGTATTTTCCCCACAACAGATAATGAAAAGTGGCTTCTCTGTAACTATTGAAGTTTGTTTCAGCTTTCCTTAGTAGTGAGGTATGATTAGGGAAATGGTCCGGTTTGACCTATTGGGAAATAGGGACATAAAGAATATTAGCAAACTTTCCCATCCTTAATAAGAAAAGAGGTCTCAGGGAGTCAGCACACCAAAGAAATCGCCAGCTACTATGAGATGTTTCACCTCTTTCCCACTATTTAATTCTTTGCCTCTAGTGCAGCAGATCCTAAACTTTGGTTTCCCCCGTTGTTTAGGACGTTTTCTTGCCTAAATGTGGTACCTTACATTTCTCCCTGTTGAAATTCATTTTGTTAGTTTTCACCCAGCTGTCCAATCTGTTAAGATCATTTTCAGTTCTGATCCTGTCCCTCTCAGGTACAAGCTACACCCCCCCACACACACATTAATTTGATATACCTGGTATCTGATACATCATCCAAGCCATGTATAAAAATGTTAAACAAAAATGGGCCCAGGACAAAACCCTGCGGTCCTGAACTAGTCACTTCTCTCCAGGACGAAGAGGAACCATTTGAGAGCATTCTTTGGGTTCAGCCCCTGAAGGCACTCCCCCATCCCAAATAAGAGGTCTTTCCCCCTCCTATGAAATGTTCCTCCATTCCCCAAAAGTCTACCATTTCATTTCATTTAAAACTAGAATATAAAACTTCAGTTGATCATTTAAAAATACAGTAGAAGCATCAAGGAAAGAGACAGGCAAAGTGACAAAGGGAATGTGAACAAACAGCAAATGTAACAGTTCTAGGTGCCTTTGAAAAACTGATTTTTTAAGAGGGTCAGTAAGCCTTGTATTAACCTTTTATTTGTTGTTCTTTCCCAACTGCCTGGCAATGGTTTATGCTTTAACTGCTTTTAATTCTTTTTGAGATTTTAATTACTTTCTAACTTTTGTACACTCTGAATTTTTAAACTATGTTTGACTGTTGTGGTCTGCCTTGAGGTATGAACAAAGATACCCTAAATTCTCCTAGTCCTGACCAGAGTAAACCTACCAAAGCAATCAGATTGACCTACGTGTTGACCCATGATTCAACAATTGAATGGCTTTAGTCCAGTTTGCACTAGCCAGCGGCACGCCAACCTAACAACAGCAACAACGGGGGCGAACGACTTGATGTCTCACTTTCTTCAATGCCAGAAGAGTGGGAACCGAAAAGAAACTTCACGGGAGGAGGAGAATTCTTATTTTCAGAGCCCCAGCCTCCATTTTGCGCTCCCCCACCCACCTCCACGGTCGAAGGCGACAACCCTTCTCCCTTTTCACGTGGAAAACACAAACCGCTCCCTGGCCCTGCCGCTTTCTGGCAACACCGGGGGCGGCGGCGGCTCCAGGCGGGCGTCCCGAGCAACGCCCGGCCCCCTCTTCTGGGCTGGGCTGGCCCGGCCCTCTCCCGAGGAGGTACTTCCCGCCCCGCCGGGCGCCGGCGAGCCACTGGCCCTTTTCCTCGCCGCCATGGACTACCGGCAACTCGCCGACTGGGCTGCGGGGCGCGCGCAGAGCTACCGGAAGGACCCCGGCGGCTGGCGCAGCTGCAAACGGACGGTGAGCCGGCGCCGGCGGGGCAGCGCCGGGGGAAGGGCGCGGGTCCCAGCCGGCGGGAAGAGCGGCGAGGCGGCTCCGCCTTGGCGTGAGCGCGCCCGCGGGGTCGGGGCTGAGGGGAGCCTCTGCTCGCTCGCCGCGTTGCCAGGGTGCAAGGAGAGAGAAGCTGGCCCTTTCCGCGCTGGGCTCTTATAGCGCGATTATTCCACTGCCAACACCCTATGGAATCCTCGGGTTTCCCCAGGATTCCATAGGATGTTGAAAGTGGAATAATCGCGCCTGAAGAGCCCAGCGCGGAAAGGGCCGCGGTCTCGTCCCTCCTTTGCGTTGCCCTTCTTACTTGCAGAGAGGATTTTATTCTACCTCAGGAACATTTTTCTTCGTAAAGAATTCCCTCCCCTGCCGGCGGGAGAGCTTTCAGGCAGCCCTTCGTCTCTGGTCTCGGGAGGCTGCGGTCTAGCGACTGCAGTAAAGCAAAAAGGCCCGGGGCTTTCTGGCAGTTCGTCGTTGTGAGCTGCCGGCGAGTCGACCTGGACCGACCCTCCGAAGGCGGGCCCTCCGGGCCCCCCGCCCTCCTCAGCCCTGCGGGGTCGGAACTGTGGAAGCAGCTGCTGCGCCTCTGTTGACGCGGGCGGGGCGCGCAGGGAGAGTAAATGTCTTGAAATTAAAGGAGAGGGGAAGCGGTCTGTTTCCACAACCAGCGCAAAAGGGCTCTGACGGCCACGTGGTGCAACAGAAGAAACTGCGAGACAACGAGGCTGTACGAGACGCGGCTGCGGCACCGCGGAGCGGGGAGAGGACGCGCCCCCCGGCCCCAGCCCTTCTTTCCCTGCCGACGCTTTCCTGAAAGCACCGCCCCCTCTACTGTCATTGGTTTGTCAGAGGACGTGGTGCGGTGTGACGTAGTTCAGGAGGCAGAGGAAGGCGCCGCCCCCTGCCGTCATTGGTGCCTCTGAGGCCCAGCCGCGGGGTCACGTGTAACGCGCGGAAGAGGTTCTTTTGCGCCTGCCTAGCGGCGGTTCTTCCTGCCGGAGAGCCCTGCAGCGCTTTAAAGGTTGGCGCGTGTTTTTGTAGTATCCGAAGGTACAGTTTTCGAACGCGAAGTGGCTCGCTGCGTGTACCAGTCAGTGCGCAAAGGGCTCCTGCAGCAGCACGGAGACTGGAAGAAGTCTGCACGGTGTTCTTTTGTAGGCTCGCTCCGTTTCATCAGATTGGTGATGTTCTGTGTCTCCCAGTCGTGACCCTGCGGCAAACCTTTGACAGATTCTTTTGGCAAGACTTTTTCAGAGGTGTGCCCGGCTTTCTGAGGCTGAGAGAGTGTAGCTTGCCTAAGCTCACGGGGGGGTCCATAGCTGAGCAGCAATTCAAACGCTGGTCTCCAGAGTGGTGGTCCAAACCTCAAACAACTACATCATGCTGGCTCTCAAATACTCCTATGAAATGCCCATTGCTACTGCAGATTCTATTGCAGCATGAACTAGGATAATTTTATGTTTCGCCTCAGATACCCAAATTACGTACGGTACTAAGATTTGCCCTGGGATACTGAGCTGTGTTTTTCATAGAATCGTAGAGTTGGAACAGACCACGCGGGCCATCCAGTCCAACCCCCTGCTAGGCAGCAACGCACATGGAAGCACTCCCGACAGATGGCCATCCAGCCTCTGCTTAAAAACCTCCAAGGAAGGAGACTCCACCACACTCCATGGAGGCAGCCTATCCCACTGCCGGACAGCCCTGACCGTCAGGAAGTTCTTCCTGAGGTTCAGGTGGAATCTCCTTTCCTGCAGTTTGAATCCGTTGCTCTTTGTCCTAGTCTCTGGAGCAGCAGGAAACAAGCCCACTCCCTCCTCAACATGACATCTCTTCAAATATTTAAACATGGCTATGATGTCCCCTCTTAACCTTCTCTTCTACAGACTAAACTATACATATGGGGGGTGTCCCTCCCTTCCTGCTTTTTTTTTAAAAAAAAGGTTTCTTATAATTAATTAGCTGTCCATCCATCTAAGAAAATGCAATCAAAATGCATATTTGAAGATAAGGTACTAGCTTGAATTTACTTACCAGTACTGCCAGATTTGTGCAGATCAGTTAATTTGTTTTGCCCAATAACGGATGAACTTTGATTTGGGATAACTGTTCAAAAATAGAGATAATAATGTCCAGAAACCTTGGATCGGTGTCTTAATAATAATGACTTACTGGGTCTTGTAGCACTGTAACGCCTGAGATGTTTATCCATTGAAGATACAGAAACATAATAAACGGGTTAACTCTGAATGTGTTAAAAAACTGTGTTTTTAAGGGTACTGTATTTGGTAAAATAGGTCCTTGGCATTTTTGTCCTAAACTTTATCAACAAGATTGCAGCTGTGAATTTTGTCGAGCACAGGCAGCATACATTGCATTACTCCCTTACTTTGTCCTCTCAATAACATTGTAATGGAGACCAGGATGTAGATGCAGGGAGACAAAAAGAAGGCACTGTCTCTCCAAATAAGAATTCTGACTCGCCCAAATTTTACTTTAGTCTCTGAATTTCTAGCATACCAGAGTGAGATAAGTCATTCATACCTAGAACTCTTATATTTGCTATGTTCACATTCCCCTGGTTAAACTTTGGGTGCCTAAACTGTATTCTGAATGTTCAACTGAAGTGTTAGGTTACTCCAATGCTAGAAATTTGGGGCCTGAAGGAACATTTCATGGGAGGAATTCTTATGTGGGGGGGGCAATGTTTTCATTCTTCTCCCCTCCCCAGTAACTACACACCAGGCTAGACTATGGGGGAGAGATGGTGACCAACCAAATCACCTATTTGTTTCATGGTTGAATGGGAATTTGAACATGGCTGTCCCCAGTTCTAGACCAACCACTAACATACTGTGGTTTATGCCATTCTCTTGGCCTCAGTCCTGTGTCCTCCAACTGTAATTCTAAACCTCCTCATGGCAGTACTATCAGAAATACAGAGATTATTATCCAAAAGAACTACATAAATACTGTGGTGGCAATGATGATTTTAAATTTCAGAAATACTTTACCTAAGCACAAGTGTACCAGAAAAAAAAATCTTATTGAATTATGTCTTGGGGTTTTTTTTAAAAAAAGTGTTTTTCCTCTCACCTCCCTAGAATGAAATTGCAATTTCTTGGAGACCATCAATGGAGTTTAATGGAAACCTGTAAGTAAAATGATGCAAAAACACATTTGTCATATAGCTAAATTGATTGTATCTGCATTGCTGCTTTTGTGATATATTGCTGCTGCTTTACCTTCAAAATAATAGTGACCTACCAAGCCTCATTTAAAAAGGTATAAGATGTAACTTGAACCTAAGATCATTATAACACAAAATAATTCCAGTAATGGAAAAGAAGGAGTGTGGGTGATATAATAGCCAAGTAAAGATTTCTGCTTCTACTCTTCATATGAGGGAATTCTTACCCATTTAGTGAGAAATAATTATGGAGACATGTTTGTTTTATACCATGCTGTTATATTACTTTAATATCACTTTAACTGTTGTGGCTGCATCCTACAGAATCCCGGCTTTCCTAGTTTGGTGAGGTTCTAGAGCTCATGGGCACAGAATTATGAACGCTTCACAAAATGACAAATTTCAGGATCCCATACAATAGAGGCCTGACAACTGAAGTAGTACCAAATTGTGTTATGTGTAATTGTGTAATGTAAAGAGATCCTGGTCAATACTGTTAAAAACGTGGGTGGCTAGCCATCATCACTGACATTAGCACCCTGTGCCCCACGCTTAACTGGGTATGTTTTAGTCAGCACTGCACATGAACTGTGGTTGTCAGCCAGACTTCCACTAATCTTCTTTAATGAGATGCACATTTTTCTAACATGGGAGTCAAAGAGAGAAGAAATTTTAAAATTTCTACAAGAGATATACAGGTAGAAAAAACACACAAGTAAGATAAATAGGAACAGTTCATGGACACAAACTATTTTGCCTCTTTAGGCCTTCTTGTGAAATATCACTGGCCTAAAAGTTTTAATATGTACCAGCCCTTAAGTGTAGTCACCTGAAAGTGAAAGTGGGCTTATTCATTATTTATTTATACCACATTTTCCTCAGAACTGGGACTCCAGGCATCTTTCAAAAATTGAAACAGAATTGCAGGTAATCTTGGACTTTACCACTTCAGACCACATGTGAGACGTCACATGTTTCAGTGCTCTCTCATATAAAATAAATAAATAAAAATCTTCCTGGAAGTAGTCAATCTAGTCAATCAGGGAGAAAGTTATGCTCCGTTCTTTAATATGCTAGTCTATTACATCCCAGGATAGGTAGGAGCATTAAAATGTATGCAGTCTGGATTAGAATCCTACCACTTTATGAACCAAAGGGAAGGTGGTGTCTAGAATGCTATTTGGAGGCAGATTTTGATTTCAGTTCTCTCTCTCTCCCTTCTCCAAAAGATACAAAGCAGAAGGAATTATACCAGCAAAACCAGAGGATGTGTTTAAATGTATAAAGCCAGAGACTGGTGGACTTAGAGAAAAATGGGATCAAAATGTGAAGGAAGTTGTGGTCATTGATACAATTAATGAAGTAAGTGTACTATAGTCATGCTTATACCAGTAGCAGGTAGTTGAACAGTTTGTTCTAAGGACCTGCTAGCCAGCTTTGCTGTAGCATGCCCAGTGATTGTGCAGGGAAATTTTGGCTCTTTTAACAAAGGGGAGTGGTGGAGATGGGATACGCAAGAATTCTGGGTGCTGACTGACTATCCACTATCACAGATATTAGCAGCCTACATCAAAACCAGTTGGGCATGTCTTAATGCTATTTGAGCACCATAGTTGCTGACTGACTACTGTCCACTGCTGAAATCAGCAATCTGCATCCATGCCACTGGGTGTGCCTTATCATTGTGGAATCACCGTTGCTGACTGGCATGAACTTACTGTACCAGCAATCTTCCGTACCAGTTGTAGTAGTGAGCCAAAAAGAAATCGTGTATTTGAAGCAGCAGCAGCCAGCAGTTCCTGCCACTTTTCATTGCCAAATACTTTCAAGCCCTAAGCCAGATCAACAACTACGTTTCTGTAAACAGAAAAAGTATAGCTAATGACTGCTTTAGAAACTCTACCTTTGGTCTCCCCAGCTTTAAGATAAAGTAGGGGAATAATCCACTATGTCGTTCTGATATCCTGCTTTAGCACCATTTGCTACAATCCTATATCATGCTGATGGCTGAGATCCTTCACCATGCTAGTGGAGCAGATGTGTCCACTAGAGTATTTATGAGAGCCAGAAGTGGTGGCTGCTCCCTCTGTTCAACCATAGAACAAGGTATTGGTTACCTACTTCCTAAAATTAAAAAAAAAGTATGCACAGTGTAACCACCCAGTTATACCTGCATATGTCGCCAACAGGATGCTGGCTGGTATAGGGTTTAAAACATTAACCTGTTGCATTTCCTTCCATTGTACAAGCTGAATATGCATACACAGTGTAATCTCTGGTTTGCACTTTGCAGAATATTTGCATAACTAGAACTACTACACCATCGGCTTTCATGAAGATCATTTCTCCAAGAGAGTTCTTAGATGTGGTGCTGATTAAACATGATGAGGATGGAACTATAGCAAGCATGGGTAAGTTTCTAAAAACAAACACGAGGAAGATTGCTTAAAAACCTTGTAAGGATGTTTATCTTGTAAGGTAACTGACAATCAACTGTGCAGTTCACACGTGATTAATTTACTATTCCATTTTCTCTATGTTTATTTTTTATTTATTCATTCTAAAATGTTTATTATTCAGCTAAATAAAACAAAATCCATAAAAGAGTAATACCTTTATTTGCCAGCCAAAACGCACAAAACACATTTGTACATTTTGGTTGGCTGATAAAGTTATCATTCTTGTGGCTTTTGGATTTTGTTTAATTTTGCTGTATGGCCAATATGAATATGTGTCTATCACTGTAGGCTGCAAGAAGCAACCTGATTCACATATTGAATTCTCTAAAACACACAGAGCAAAAAGGGCAAGAACAACAACAACAACAAAAAGACTGTCTCACTGAACTCCACCTATACCATGAAAAGGGAAAGGGAAATGGAAGCTGCTGGTCTTTCTCACTGTTTACTTGCTTGTTGGGAGCTAGCAAATGGACTGGTGCAGCAAGGACAAACAGCAGTAGTGTCAAGGACTGGCAGAATTCCTCAGCCAGCATCCTAAATGGGGAAATCTATTAATTATACACTTCATCTACCCCCTCAATAATTTTTCCAAATATTGCCTAATCTGCACTTTGCTGTGCAGCAGAGACCTGAACACTTCTACTTGTATTTACTAGAAATTAGCAGCCCTGCTCTTTAAATCAAAATGTGGGCTGCATGTGGCACATGCTACCCTTCAATGCAGTCCCTCAAAGCCTACCTAAAAAATTACAGAGAGGGGTAATTTTTTGTCTGATTTTTGGCCCTCAAACTGGCCAGAGCACCCCAAGCCACTCACAAATGCAGCACTTTTCTTTCCCTAACTCCTCAGAGTGCCCCAAAACCCTGAAAAGGGAAAAAGATTAAAAATAGGACAAAATTCTAGTGCACCCACCCAAAGCACACCAATTTGGCTTGCCAGTTGGGCACAGAGGCAGTGGCTCGCCATCTGTGTGTAGATGCCCATTCCTGCCTTAAATCACACCCTCTGTTCACCCTCTGTTTAGCAAGGAAGGTGGGGCACACACAGCCACCTGTTATCCCCTCTTTAGCCCTCATATATGCTAGCTTAATACAATCATTCCACTATTTTATGAGGCTTCTTTTTTTGAAAAATGCTAAGAAGATCTTATCTTGTTTGTACGTTTATATATTTCTTTCTCACAGCAACCCATGTGAATCATCCCCTTTGTCCACCCCAACCAAATTATGTGAGGGGGCTTAATTACCCCTGTGGCTGCTTCTGCATTCCTGTCCCACGGTAAGGTGCTTTAGTAAGTTTTGCTATCACAAATAAATACAAAATTAAAAATTTAAAAATAACAAAAAAGCAAAACAAATACATGGAGACGGACTGTTGCATTTGGGGTCAGGACTGTAACCAAACCAGACATAGGGATCTTGTAGCATCTTTGAGACTGAGTGATAGAAGTTTACAAGATAAACTCTTGAAGACACAATGTGTGTTATCAAATGCAAGCAGACCCAATCCACACAAGCTGATGCTACAAACATCTTTCTCTCAATCAGTCTCAAAGGTGCTACAAGATCCTTTTGTGTCCTGATACAGACTATCATGGCTATGTCTTTGAGTAAAGCTAGATAAAGTTTACACACTCCTCCATCTAATGTCAGATTGTGTCAGGGTGTGTCTGTGTGATAGAATTTGCTGAGAGACAAACAGTTCCCTTGTTACAGGGAATATGGTTAACAAATTTATTGGCAGCCTCTTCCTGCTTGTTGCAATGGCTTCTAGGAAGCAGTGGCTATTGAAGTCACCCTGTTAAAGGTTCGGGGATGTGCAGCATGACTCTGTTGCATGTCCTAATTCTTAAATGAAGCCACTATACTGTGAAGTCATCTGAAATTAGCAGAATACTGGACTAGGTGAACCTTTAGGCTTAGCCAGTAATGCTTAAAGGAAAACTCATAGTCAGTCATCGCAGGCTATATGAATCCTAAGAACTGAAGACAAGTTCAAGCTGAGTGGCAATTTAAAAGAATCCTACCATACAATGAGAAAATTGGACAAAGGGGCAGCAACTTCCTTTGCTTCTTATAAATTCTAGTTTATCTATGCTCCACCGTATAACATGTGTTTCACTAGCATGATGTAGGATCAAAGGCACTCAGCCATCAGCATGGTGTAGGATTGTAGCAAAAGTTGCTAAAGCAGGGCATCGAAAAGGCATAGCACACTAGTGTCAAAAACTATCTTTGAAGCCATTTCAAATTAACAGAATGCTGGAGTAGGTGGACCTTTGGTCTTATCAAGTAGCGCTTAAAAAAAATCTTACAGGCTGTCATCTCAGGCTACCTAAATCTTGTGAACTGAAGACAAGTTCAAGCAAAGTAGCAGTTTTAAAGGACTCCTGCCATACTTGCACAATTTTTAAATATGTATCCATCTCTTAAGAGTCTGCATCTCTGGCTAAAGTTATTTCTGTTGACTTACTTGGGGTTTGTTTGTTTGTTTGTTTGTTTCCCTACAGGGAACCCAGTAAGACTCAGCTCCTCAGTTTCTTTCAGACTGACCTAGGTGGTAACCTCCCACAGACAGTTGTTGAATCCTTCTTTCCAAGCAACATAACTGGTTTTTACAACAGCCTGGCTAAAGCAGTGGTAAAACTGGTAGCATAAGCCATTTCTTTCTCAAGGGAAATAGGTAGCATGGGTGTGTCTCTAGGGTTTGTGTAATTCTGCTTTTGCAATATGCAAGAGCAGAAGTGCTAGGTGCAGAGTTCAGACTCATGTCTGACTCAAGGTATGACCCAGCCAAAGTTAAGCCCCTTATAAGCCCCATTTGTTCTTAACTGGAAAGATTTAAAAAGATGCCTTCAGTCAATGAGCAACTACAGTACTTTGGTTCAATCTTGTCTTTGGGAAAAAAATCCAAAAATGTTCAAAAAATTCCATAAGAAGGGCTTAAAAATGCAAGTGACATCTAGTGAAAAGACTGAGGCAAATTTCAAAATTCAGTGCTCTGTTAAGACCTTTATTCCCCAAAGATGAGCAGAATGGTTAAAAAGAAAAGATATCTTTTGTTGCACTCTTCTCCATTGAAAGAATTAAAAAACAGTAAATGAAATTGATGAGGGTCAGAAGAAAGAGACCAAGCCTGAGTGGTTGCTTCCAGCATGGCTTTGTTGTGGCTTCTGCATCTTGACTACAAACTTCCAACATCTTCATCAGTGGTAAAGGATGATGGGAGTTTCCAACAAATGTCTAGAGGCCACGATTTGATCATTCCTGTTTTGTTAGTTTTGTTATTCCAGTATTCTATAATTTGCCTGTATTGTGTTTTTCAGAATAGTTGTGATCCTTTTTTAACTAAATCCAGAATCCTGCCTCAATCATGTAACCATGATGTTGTTGCTTCACTTTATCTCCCCATTTGACCAATGAAATCCACTTATAAGCCAGCCCGCCACCTTGAGTGACAGATGTCTCTGGCAGGTGAGGCTCTACGGGATGGTGTATACTTCTGCTCTTTGCAGTATTGTTTGCTGGTGTGCTCTTTGCAGTGTTGTGTGTTGCTGGTCACATCATCCTGCAGTGTCCCATTTGCCAGCAGCACAAACTGCAGTTACTCAGAGCAGCTGACCTGCTTCTAAGGTGAGTTTCAGAGCCATTCGTGGTTGTGGAAATAGTGCCATGATTGCAAATAAGAATATGAAGCAGTTATAATGTTCCAAGTCTAACTTACGATATTGTAACTGATAACAGGATACTAGTCTAAACATTTTACATTAATACTGGACTGCTTAGAGCCCCTCCCCTGGATCTCCTTGACACATTTTTGAGCTGCAGTGGTTGCTGCCTTTGTCAGTATTTCCATGTTGATCTCAGTAATGTAAAGGTGAGCACCCATCTGTTTTTTTAAGAAATTATTTATTTTAACAACCTGGACTAGGGCTCAGCCAAGACAACAGGTGTGGATCAAGCCTGTGGCCCCAATGGTATGTTGACATGCCAGGGAAAGGTGCCACCTTTTGAGAGATGTGGGAGCAACGAAACCAAGGAAGTACCAGAGCCACACCTTTCCACAGCGGGTGGTGGTTATGATGATGGGCAAGATATCTTTGTCCAGGAATGCACATGGAACTCTGCAGTACATGCCTATCTTCATTAGCTTAATGTGCATGCCTCCATGTAGAAGCCAGGGAATCTCCTATTTTCCCAAAGGCTCAGTGGGTGCTAGTTGGAATCTACAAAGTCATGAGCTTGATAGTTAGCTGTGTCAGTGGCTCTCAGCACAAACCCTGGGCCGTTTCACACCACATCCTATGGAACTGTGGGACTTTTTTTTTAGTTTAGTTTAGAGTATTTATACCACTCCCTAAACTGCAGATCCCAGGAAAGCCAGCATAGTATAGTGAGTTTACTGGGAGACCAGGGTTCAAATCCCCACTCAGCCATGGAAACCCACACTCTCTCAGCCTTAGAGGAAGGCAAAGGCAATCCCCTGAACAAATCTTGCCAAGAAAACTCCATGATTGGTTCACCTTAGAGTTACCATAAGTTGGAAATGATGGTACACAGCAGTTTCAAATGCTATAATTGCGTCAAGTGGAAGGGCCCTTTACTAGTGTAAAATTGTTCTAATTCCCATTAACTGGTCCAGCAGAATCACACAACACAGCTTGTGCTAAGCATTATCATTTTGGACGCCAATGTTCCAGCATGTTACCAAAAACAAAACAAAAAAGCCTTCTACTTCTGGGTAAAGCTAGTGTATCAGAGAGACAAGTTTTAGCTTATTCTTATCTCTGATGCTCAAGCCTTCTGCATGCTGTGAGATCTTCATATAGAAATGCATTAAGGTGTGTGGTCTTCTAGACAGCAGGAGCTGTTTCCCAATAGAAAGAGCTATTTGATAGAAGAATAGAACAGAATAATTGTATGGTCAGATGCGGGTTGTAAAAATAGGCTGGGTGGATGGCCATCTATCAAGTGTGTCCTGAACTAAACAAAAGTTTCCATTTGTTGACCTCTGAGGTCTTCTCCAGTTTCACAATACTGTTCTGCTGCACCTCAGCTGTAACGTGTAATTCTGCTGACTGTCTTTCTCAGGTAATAATGCTGTTTTATGTGACAGAATTGTTGTAAGACACTGTTGTATAATTAGTGTTATGTATATTAATAATTATTAAAAATGGGTCTCATAAAATAGTTGATGTGCTATTGCATTCTTGTGTCACGGCTGAAAGTCTGTAAAACACAGTTGACCACAACACTTAAACAGGGATGGCAAATGTGTTGTTGCATTGCAGCTCACCACATTCTTCACTTGTGGACTGAGTGGTTGAATTGCAGTCCACCAACACTGGAGCGGGGGCATGAACCAATTCTCTGCAATGACTTAGATAGGGTAGCCAGACAAATCTTCAAGGGGGCGACTGAAAGTAGATGCCATGTCTTCAACATGACTATACTTTTCTTCTCCGCTACTAATCTGCTTTTTGTAACAGCTTGCCTAATTATGAGATCTGAAGTTTGCAGACATTTTGTGTGCTTTTGTAACGAGTATGACACCATTGTGGATTTGGGAATGTTTCTTGACTTCAGATGTTTAAAGCAACAACCATTTATTTGGATGGCATGGAACAGAAACGGAAGATGTTAAATCATGTACACAGTATTCCACAGGATGGAGTAGCTGGTGCCCATCCATACTCTAATGTTGATTGAAAAGTGGCTACACGGCCTTCGGTATCTTCAAGTGCAAGAGAGGACCACGTGGGACACCTCGTGTTTAACTTCACCATCTAGCCTACTTACAGAGTTCCTGGTCTGTCAAGGAAATTCTATATATCCAGAAGCTGTTTCCACATGCCACTTTCCAATGCTGGAATGAGATGCTTGAGTCATTTGTTTTACAATCTATATTCACTTAATTAAGCTTGGTGTCAGTTCTACTGTCAACCTGATCTGCAAGTTTCTGTTTTGGCAACATTTGTTAATACAGCCTTCTTTAATTAGCATACAGCTTGCTGCAGCTGCTTAATGAACAGGGAGACCACAAATGAGTAAACATTTCTCATGCGCCTATTCCTTTTTGTTCTCAATCCTGCTCAACTTTCTCTTAGCTTGCAAAAAAGCATCAGGCCATGGTTGGCTAGATCAGCTGTAGCTTGGGGGATAAATGAAAGAAAGCCTTTTAGCCTTTCCATAACATGGAAAGATGTTCCCGATTGGCATGTTTGTTATTATTATTACTACTACTACTCTTACTCCTCTCCATGGAGAGATTCAGCTGTTGTGCTGGTGGAGCTTTTCCTCTTGATGACTGCAGTAATCGGCCCATCAGGTAAAGTCTTGATGAAGTTCCATGCTTCAAAACGGGTGAGGCCTTGCATCAGGTTTGTGTGTACCTGAAGCAATTCATCTCCAGGCTGAACAGGAGGGCTCTGCTCTGATCCCATTCCTAAAGTAATAATGAAATATATGATATAAAACTGTACATAAATACAGTATCAACATTATCTGTGAAACATGGCAGGCCGAACTACATCAGGGCTGTTTATAGAAATAGTTGGCCAAAATCCAGCATCAGACACATAGCCACAATTTCATGGTTAAGATCTTCCATCTTATCCTGTAAACACACAAAATTCAGCCAGCTGCGTTGAGAAACTAAGTTCTGTGGCACTGTCAAGCAGGGTCCTGAAGGCTGATGCAGGAGGCAGCTGGTCATGTTACACTGCAGCACCCTGCTTGCCGGCACTGCAGAACTCCATCACTCAGGACAGCTGACTGATCTTTAATGTGGGTTTCAGGGACATTTAAAATCATGTCCATGGCCCTGCAATCATAAATGTCAGCAGGGAACAGTTACATGGCTATAAACCTAAAACACTGTAGATGACTAACAGGGTTAACAGACATTGTCTTCAACACGTGCATAACATTTTTGACATATGTCTAACATCAACTTGGCTCAGTAAAAAATAGCCACTATAACTCTTTTCACAGAGTTTTGCTTGATGTTATGGAAGACCCATTGCAAACCATATTTCTGCAGTTAATGGATGTCTAATGAGCATCCAGTTAAATGGAATTGTGCAAATAGCCTGAGAATGGAAAGTGGTTCTGAACTCTAAAATGGTCACAGAGCTGGTGTTTTTCTACAACTGAACCCCCAATGTTGTCTTCTTGCCTAGGCATTCATCTTTACCTCTGCACTAAAATTAAAACCCCTCTTCAAACGCTCTCTCTTTTGTGAAGCCTTTGGAGTATACCTATCCCAGCTAAAGTGATAAGGCAACTGATGTCTTCCCCAAGTCTTACAGAACTTCCATCTTCCCAAACCAGCAAGAGCAAAGTGTAAATCAAAGTGTAAACCTCACTGATTAAATATGCTTACATTATTATTTTGAAGCACCAACCAGACTGATGCTGAAGACATGTAGAGGCATATGTTTCCCTAGTCAGCATGTAGTCCAGGGCTGGGAAATAGATATTGCTCCAAGAACTGCATTTGCCCCCACCAAGAGCTGCATTCCCTGGCATGTGGTTAGGGATCTGCCAGGGGCTACATATAAACAAAGGAAGCAGTAAAGTGCACCAAGTGTGCAGGGCCATCCCCTGCACACTTTGTGTGCAGGGGATGGCCCTTCAGTTTTCTCCTTCTCTTCCTCCCTGCCCAGAAGCCTGCCAGAAAAGGTATAAATTGCTATTTCTAGAGGTGTGATTACTTGGCAGAGAGTTTTTGAACCTTGGCTGTAGAATGTAGAGTAACAGTTTGCCCATCTCTCTTGCAACCAGTCTTAAGTATGTACCTTTAAAAATTCGGTTAATGATGATTGGCTTATCTCCATGGATGGAGCCTTTCCCCCCTTCCAAGCTGAATCCTAAACCAGCAGAAGTCTTCTCCAAGGTCACCATGAAGATCAGGTCTTCAGATGCTGCATTGAAATACAACATTTTTGGAGGGGAATGGGTTGCACAGAAAAAAAAATATAGCTCAGGGGCACAGCACATGGGTTACACACAGAAGGAGTCAGGTTCAATTCCAGCATATCCAGGTAGGGCTGGGAAAGCTTCATATCTGAAATTCTGGAGAATCACTGCTAGTCAGTGAATGCCAGCCTTCCCTAATTTGCCACCCTACAAAGTGCATAATCCAGGCAGTCTTGGCATCCTGCTTGGGGATGATACGAATTTTTGTCTGACACATCAGTAGAGTACCAAGTAAGGTAAGGCTGGCATAGATAATAGTGAGATACATAGACTGTAGGGAGTTTCTTATATGAAAAAAACGGTTGTATACATGTGTTGCCTGCAGAAGGCCCTAGGTTCCATTCCCAGTATTTTCAGGTTGGATGCACTTCTGATGAAGATTAGTAGTGGTAATCATCTTTGTAAAGCTTGCTCACCACCGGACATCCTCTGTAACGTACAGTTCTGGAGTACCATTGCATTTATCTGGGCTTGTTCTGAATTCATGCAAAACAGTTCTGCCCTACTACATTTCCACTCTAAAATTCCTGTTGTCTGAAAATATCTTTTCTTTTTTCTTTTTCTTTTTCTTTTTTTTTTTTGAAAAACTGCAGTTCCTTGCATATATTTGCAAACAATTTGTTGCTCACCCCGAGTATACAGAGAGCATCTGTTGATGAACGTTGTGTTACTGTGGTGTATAGTCCGAGCCCGAGGTCTACTGAATATTATTTAATATCTAAAGATTGGCCATTCCAAACTGCTCCCCTCCACATGCCTGTGAGGCCCCCGGACAAGCACGCACACAGACATGGCCGACCAGGCTGAAAAATACAAAACAAATCCAGGCAGGCCAGTAATTTTCTGGCATGCAGCTTCAGGAGACCTCCAGGCAAATACCCTTTAAACCTAAATTACTTATGCATCAAGCATACTAAAGATTCTCTGCCCCAAACAGGCAGCTTGACGAGATTAGCGCTTTCGAATAGCCAACTGTCAAGCACTCTCCATTTGCATACTGTCTGCGCTATTGACAGTGCTGTCAAAATCCAACCATGCTAAATATTGACCTTTGGGAGGCTTTGTCTCCAACCCGAAACCCATTGTTTTCCCTGGGAACAGACTACCCTACAGGCACATTTTCCCCTATAAGAACTCCTGTTTTTCAGTGCTTCTTCGGATTGCTCCTGGCTTTAATCCTGCCTTGCTGCCGCTCTGTTTGCTGAACCTTCCCCTCAGCTTCCACGTGCTGAGAATCTCCGCTCCAACTGACTTTCTTCTGGCTACCCGGGCTACAGGATCAGGTGCAGTATTTCCCCTGAAAATCCCTCTCAAAATCCTCTATCAAACCTCCTCCCTTTACTCTCTTAGGTCTGTGTGAGTGAGTGCCTAAGTGCGCAGTGACTGTCTTTTAAAATAAAGAAAAACAATTATAATTTACGTTTGCTTGGTTTGTGACTCGGCCTGACCCCGTAAACATTGGGTAAAAGATCTTGCTACGTTGCCCTGCCTCTTGCATTGCTTTAGCTTGTGCTCTGGCTAATTCCCATTCCCCAGTATTTGGAGCACACGGAGGTGTGCCCCACAGGACCCCAGAAATCAGGGTGACAGTTGCTATCAAATATACTCACTACAGTCTGTTGAATTTTCACCTCCTGAAGACACAGAGGACTCAAGAGATGCACTGAGGCTTCTTTTTCTCTCTTTGGGTTTTCTTGTGACAATAACTGCCTGCTTTGTTTGACGAGCTTTTCTCAAGATCTCCAATGCTTGGTTGTGAGTGGAGCCTTTGAGAGACTTCCCATTTATCGATAACACTTCATCTCCTTTCTGAATAGTTCCTTCCTGGGATGCTAGTCCAGTACAGAAAACTCTGTGCACCTGTTAGAAAGCCCAACCAAACACACACACACATCAAAAGTCTGTTTGTCACACTTGACAATCATACATTTGCCTTTTTGAATAGGATTGAGACATCTTTCACAAAACTTCTCTTCATAAAGTTACTGTGTGTCCTATTCACTTCCCAGTCCAAGTTAGTACATCTTTTCCAACTCAAGAAAAAAAAAATGGAGGGATGTTGGGAGAATGACGAATGCAGTGCTGATTCAAAATACAGTTGGCCCTCCACACTTGCAGGTTTATTTTCACAGATTTGATTATTTGCGAGTTTCTCCAACCACTGCTTCTCCCAAGTATTTCTTTTCTGAGGGAACCTTCCTTCTCTGTTGCTCTGATTAGGCTGCACAGCCCTTTAAAAAGCCATCTCTGTTCCTCCTCCTCCTAAGGATGGATCACAGCCCAGTTTCTCAGCACCATAAATCCTTTTCCAATGCCCCCCACACACCCAAGAAAGGTGGCAGGTAAGAGAGAGGAGGTATAGAATCACCATGCTGACCCACCCCTTTCCCCTCTCCTTTCCCTGACCTGGTTTGGACTGTGGGTGCCCATTCTCCCCATCATTCCTCAGCCTCCTTCCCACAGACACACACACACACACACACACGTTGATATTTGCAGTTTTTCCCACTTTTGTGAGGGTCCTGGGCTCCTTGCCCTAGTGTGTGTGGAGGGCCAACCGTACTAAGCCAATGCTGACCCACCCCAACTCTTTGCTGTGTAAAGCAAAAACGTATACATTTTAGGTTTTGTGGTAAGGAGGACGGGTACTGTTAAAGATTCAAGTTCACACTTTAGACATAATGATTCCCGGGCAAAAAAAACTGCTCTTCTGATCGGAAATGTGAAGGATCATGTTTTGAGGACACAGGATGTCAGAAAGTCAGATATTTGCTTTAAGACTGTTATTTTGCTCAGAGGTAGTGTGGCGTTTCCTTTTCTTTTTTGACCCTGCAGTAAATTCCTTTGGCCAATCCCGGGAAGCTAGCAAATTCCCTCCTGCCTACAATATCCCTATAAGCCATTTCTGCTTCAATCTGCCACTCCACCACTTCCATGTTATTCAAGTAGTGGCAGAACAGAGCAGGAATCCTTTTTCTTCATGCAAAATGGGACAGGAGCCACTTAAGTAATCTGTGAGATGATTTTACTGTCAACCAGCTCAAATTCTTCATAGTTTCTCATTTGCACTAATTAACAAAGATGAATGGGTTGGTATTAAGGCTCCACTTCTCAGAAAATCTGATTATGTGAAGGAAAGGAAGCGAAAAGATAGATTTCAGTGTCATGTTAATGTGAGGGCAACATGGACCCTTCACTGGGTCATTGACCCAGGCTGTAAATAATAAAACATTGCCCTATGTGACACTCAGTTGTAGAAACAATTTAGTTTCTTCACATGAAAGGGATGCCTCATTACCTCTTAAAGGTATCAAAGCTAAGGATCTTGATCTTATCAGCTGGCAGGACTCAGAAGTTGCAACTACCCTTTGATGGTAAACTAACACCACAGTTTCTGAGAAAGGATTCAGCTGTGTGTTGAGACACCTAGTGAAAGTGCAGGGTTCATAAGAGTTATACCTAGGATAAATAATGACTATCTAAACTCAAAATCTTTCCTACTGAACTGTTTCCAGACATCCAGAATATATATGACTCAACATCTACAAAGAGGTAAACAGAGTGGTTTTTAAATTATGCATGCCCTGCTATGTTTGATTCATCCCCTGGCATAAAGCAGAGCAACCTGTGGACCACCTGAAGTTGTTCAGTAGTAACTGTTCTCATCCCTCACCACTGGTGGTTAAGGGATTGTAGTCCAACAGCAGCTAAAGAACTGTTTGTTCCTCACCTTACTAAGCACATAGTATTTAGCTGTAAACCAGAAGTAGGCAGCTTTGCAAGTTTAGGGAGCCATATTCAGAATTCTAGGTCAGAGAGCTTTGATGCCTCACCACACTACAAATCCCAGGATTCCATAGGCTATTGCCACAGCAGTTAAAGTAGAATCACAGTGTTATAATTGCAGTGTGAAAGAGAGCTTCATTTTAGAGGGACTCCCAGATGCTTCTGAAGGTATAACTCTCCTACTTTTGGCTTGTGTGTGTGTGTGTGTAATGAAACAATGTCATTAATCATTAACCATTTAAAGCAATCATTAATTCATAACCATTGCTTTTAAAAATGCATACAAGTTAACACATTAAATCAACAATTAGATTTTTTTAATAATACATATTATATTTGCATGGTAATGTTGGCTCTGAAAGGAAGACCAGATCACTCTCTCCAGAAGCCCAAATGGATCATTTGAGAGGAGGGTTTTTGAAATTAGACCAAGAGCCTTACACAGTGCTCGGGGTGCATGCTCCCCACAACAGCCTTAAAATGAACAGTTTGTCAGAACAAGGGTACCTACAGTAATGTCTTTGTTTTCTAGGTCTACTCCACCAGCTAAGCTGAATCCAAGACCAGCACCTTCTTCTTTGTGCAGAACTGTAACATGAATCTCACTGAGTTGCTGTGCAAAAGAGAGGGAAAAAAATCTCAATGTCTAGGCCCAAAGACACAATACAGCATAGGCTTCATGTATATTTATAGCTAAATCATAGAGTTGGAAGTGACCTCAAGGGCCATCTAGTCCAAACCCCTGCCATTTAAGAAAGTACAATTGAAGTACTCCCAAGAGATGGCCATCCAACCTCTGTTTACAGACTTCCAAAGGAGAGTCCACCATCCTCAAGGGAGTCTATTCCACTGTCAAGCAGTTCTTACACTGAAGAAATTCTTCCCAATGTTCGGATGAAATCTCTTTTCTTGTAATTTAAATTGAATGGAACATGCTCCATGCTCTGGAGCTGCAGAAAACAAGCTTACTCCACCTTCTACATGACATTTAAAGAGGTTTATCATATCAACTCTCAGTCAACTTTTCTCCCTGCTAAACATACTCTGTTCCCTGAATTGCTCCTCACACGGCTTGGTTTCCAGACCTTTGATCATCTTGATTGCCTCCTCTGATCATATTCCAATTTCTCATATCCTTCTCCAACTGTGGTGCCCAGATACATTATTCCTGGTAAATACTTGACACAATATTCTTAGTGACATCTATCCAAAACAGAATAAAGTGGTACTACTACCTCCCTTGGTCTAAACACTACATTTCTCTTGATGCAGCCTACAACTGTATTGGCTTTTGGGGGGCATTACCTCACATGACCGACACAATAGCCCTGTTTCAATGTTTGAAGAGATTGTGACAGAGTCTGGGGGTGTGGCTAGCACAGCAGAGTGTTGTAGACTTGAATCATTAGACTTGGACTCAAGTCGGACTTAAGTCACTTCAAGGACTTGACTTGGACTTGACTTGGCCATAGATGATGCACTGATTCAACCCGACTCAAGACGTGTACAGTTTTAATGACTGACTTGATGCCTTTGGTTCAGTAACATAACACATTCACCCAGAAACCTCATGACTTATGACGTACAGAAATATAGGATGGGGGACACGTGGCTCGATAGCAGTACATGTGAAAGGGATCTAGGAGTCTTAATAGACCACAAGCTGAACATGAGGCAGCAGTGTGATGTAGCAGCCAAGAAAGCCAATGCAATTCTCAGTTGCATCAATAGGTGTCTAGATCGAGGGAGGTACTGGTACCACTCTACTCTGCTTTGGTTAGACCTCATCTTGAATACTGTGTCCAGTTCTGGGCACCCCAATTCAGGAAGGACATGGTCAAACTGGAGCAAGTCCAGAGGAGGGCGACCAAAATGGTGAGGGGCCTGGAAGCCATGCCCTGTGAGGACAGACTTAGAGAGCTGGGTATGTTTAGTCTGCAGAAGAGAAGGTTAAGAGGGGACATGATAGCCATGTTTAAATATCTGAAGGGATGTCATATAGAGGAGGGAGAGGGCTTGCTGCTCCAGAGACCAGGACAAGGAGAAATGGATTCAAGCTGCAGGAAAGGAGATCCCACTTGAACCTCAGGAAGAACTTCCTGACAGTCAGGGCTGTCCGGCAGTGGAATATGCTGCCTTGGAGTGTAGTGGGGTCTCCTTCTGTGGAGGTTTTTGAGCAGATCTGAATGGCCATCTGTTGGGAGTGCTTTGAGGGGGTTCCTGCATGGCAGGGGGTTGGGCTGGATGGCCCCTGTGGTCTCTTCCAACTCTACATTTCTATGATTCTATGACTTTGAACTATGCTTCCATTTCTTTTTGCCTACTTGTCACATGATCATCTCTCTCAAGCCCAAAGTGTGGTGCATTTCTTAGAGGGGAACAGCAAACAGGTTAGGCAATGGGCTTGAGGCAGGCCTGAGGTCTGCTCAGCAGCCTGTCCCTGATGCATATTAGAAGAGCCTTCTAAAATGTTTCCTAAGAGCAAAAGACAAGACTCGCCTCCAGAGTGCAGGGTGCATTTCTCAGAGGGGAACAGCAAATGTGTTAGGCAATGGGCTTGAGGAAGAAGGATCCTCAATGGGTCTTTCAGTAATGGGGAGTAAGATAGGATCCTATTTCCCACTTCCAAAGCTGCAGATGGCAAAATTGCAAATGTGGAGAGCCGACTCTGCTTAAATTGTTAAAACTGAATTTATTTCAGTTTATCTAATAATTCTGGAATTTTGGTTGGGGTATAAAGTTGGCTTCCAGACTTGAGACTTGACTTGAAAGTATCTTCAAGGACTTAAGACTTGATTTGAGACTTGAGACTTGACTTGAGACTTGGAGTAAATGACTTAAATACATCACTGCACAGCAGCTTAGGCCATTTCCGCATGCGTTAAAAAAACGGTGCAGTGCCTCCTCCACGGAGGACGTCTGCACCTTGGAGCAGACTAGGTCCCAAGTGGTCCTCCAGCGTGTTTTTGAAAAACCTGATTTTTCAGGTTTTTCAAAATGCTGGTGCGCACCATTGCATGCCTGCTCTCCAATGCAGATTCGCAGGCTCGCACCAATGTGAGCCTGCGATCTGCGGAGGGCGGGCTTTAGGCTGGCGAGCTTCAGCGGTTGGTTGTGACCCACAACCAACTGGAAGCCACCATTATGGACGCTGGAGCAGTGTGGGTCTGCGATCACGCACTGCTCCTCCTCACCCCAGACTGGACTGGACCCAAAGAAGATTCGGTAAGTAGTGGCAGGGAGTGATTCCCTTGCCGCGTGCGGAAATGGCCTTAGTGACAGAAGGTGATCTAATCTGATTGACCCTCTGACTGAAGGGCCCAGCCTTCACCAGAGGGAGGGGCTGTGTAGATGAGTCAGAAGAACACATATATACCAGGAGCATAGTCTCAAAAAGAATTCCTTCAGTGAGTTTCATAGAGTCAGAGCATCCAGTAAAGTAAACCAAAACAGTATTTCTGGGCATGGGTTAGCTTCTTAGAGGCCTGAGTGTGGGGCAGAGAAGTAACCTGGCCACCCCTGAAAGAGACCAGGCAGTGGAACCCTGAGGGGGGAAACAGACCTCCGTGCTAGGAGAGCCAAAGGGGTGGGAGAGTGAAAGCTCTGTTGAGGAAACACTGAGGGGCTTTAAAGAAAATAGTTAAATATCTGTGAGGAAGCGTTATCTTGTTTTGAGTTTTTCCAGAATCCTCAGTATCTTTTTCCTTCTTGGTTCGTTTAATAAAGACTTAATTCTATTTTTCTATAAGCACAGCTTCAATAAAGTGTTTTCTTCAGTTTTATTTTAATAGAATGCTACCGCATGTCTTTTTTAGAGTAACCTTTAAGAAGCTTTGCCATTTCATCCACAAAAGTTGTGGGTTTTAGGGAAAGCAGGGATGTGATTAAGTGCAGGGAGGGAGCCAGGGTGTGATAACAATATTAAAAGGGGCACTGCTACTCCAGTGAGGGAGAGAAGAAAGCAGGCCAGGTTCGCCTGTGCCCTGGGCTAGTCCAAACAAACTTTGCCAAGCAAGTCTTCCTTTATCTTCCCTTTCCCAGCAACATGACCCACACAACAATCCATAGGGATTGTTAGGGATGCCATCTAGAGGATGGAGCAAGCCTATTTTATGCTGCTCCTAAGACTAGGACACTATGGAGCAGTGGATACAATCTTCAGGAAAAGAGATTTCACCTAAACCTCAGGAAGAACTTCCTGACAGTAAGAGCTGTTTGACAGTGGAATACACTGCCTCGGAGTGTGGTGGAGTCATCTTCTTTGGAGGTTTTTAAACAGAGGTTGGATGGCCATTTGCCTGGGTGCTTTGAGTCTGTGCTCCTGGGTGACAGGGGGTGTAGTTGGTGACTGTTGTGGTCTCTGCCAGTTCTATGATTCTATGATTGCAAGATGCTATTCCTCTGAGTCTGACAGAGTGTAATTTGCCCAAGGTCACCCAGTCAGTTTCCATGTCTGAGCAGGAATTTGAACCCTGGCCTCCAGAGTCATAGTTCAATGATCAAACTACTACACCACACTGGCTCTTAGGGTACTAGGTACTCCTCCTAATTTAGTGTCATCTGTGAATTTGATAAGCATGCCTTGTAATCTATTGTCCATTCCTAAAAATGTTGAACAATACTGGGCCCAGGACAGAATCCTGTAGCACCCCGCGAGTCACTTCTCTCTTGGAAGAAGAGTAACCATTGAGTTCAGCCCATGAAGGTACTGCCCTCTAAACAAGAATTCTGCAGGCCTCCATGACATTTTCCTTGTCCCCCAATTTCTAACACTGTAGTAACTTACTGCAACCTCTGTTTAAAGCCTTCCAGAGAAAGAGAGGCCTCCATCCTCCTAGGCAACCCATCAAACAGGAATTCAAATAGAAATGGTGTAGGGAATTTTTGCAGCTGCCGCAATATTTTTTTTAAACCACTGCAGAACTGTGATGTGGCAAGGTTCATTTTCTGACACTCCCTAGCATTCACAAACATGAAAAGGAGCAGTTCCTTCATTGTCAGTAGATCACCCTATGTGTAGGTTCCATTACATGGGCAGTTAAGCAACCCTCATAAAGAATTCGGCTTTGCAGCACCTCACAATCTGTATCCATCTTGCTTGCAGGAAGGGACCATTGCAAGAATCCCTAATCTTTAGTCACTCAGATATAAGACAAAGCCAGCCCTACCATTAGGAAACACAAGGTCAATTCTGGATGAAAGAGCGGAATAATCTTCTGTTAATGCATTTTTACTGCCAGGAAGAGAGAGAGAGAGAGAAAGAGATCGAGAGAGAGACATTGAGAGAGATTGAGGAAGCCCACCTCCTGCTTCTTGTGTCAAAATAATTTGAGCAATGAGAAGCTGGAAGAGAATTTCAGCTTGCCAAGAGAGAGCCAATGTGCTAATGCAGTGCTACTCAAAGTAGTGGTCCCTGGACCAGTACTGGTCCATGAGCCATTGCCTACCTGTCCCTGCTAAGTTTCCCAGAAGGAAAGAAACACCAGAAGGCAAAAGTATGGTGTTGGTTCCTGAAACAATGGGAAAAATAATTGCCGATGGCCCCTATCAGATAGCTTAAAAAACACTGCTCTGCAGAATATGAATCTCCTCTAAAATAAGGGTATGTTACAGCCCCACAAACTTTGTTCTAGCCAAGGAAATGCTTTTTAAACAAACAAATAAATTAATAACACAACTGCTTAGAAGTTAAATGGAAGGCCTAGTGCGACCCTTAGAAGGTGGTGATAGAAAATGGCCTCTAAACTCTTTTGAAGTTGCCCACCCTGCTGTAAAGCATTTTCTTGGATTTTCCGCTACAGCTTGGAACAAATTAATTAGTTACTGGTTCTTTTCCTTGGAGGTCTTTAAGTAGACGTTGTATGGGTTGGGCAAGATGATTGTTGTGGTCCTTTCTGGCTCTAAAACTCTAATGGTGGGGAATTTCAGGTATTGAGCCAAACCTGGTGCTCTGGATAATCAATACAAAACTGTTTGATGGTTTCCCAGATTTTGTATGGGTCTTCCCTGAATCAGAAAGGTGAAATGCCTATTCAGAGCTATACTGGCTAAGAGCTAAAAATATTCTCGGCTGACCATTGGAATGCACCTACCTGGAATATCTCTGAAATGTAGTTCAGACTTCAGGGTGAAAGAGGTTTCTCTACCCTTGATTTAGGCACAATGCACCTTAATTTGGATAGGTATGGGGAGGACACCATTTGCCACTAACTCTCAGGTAGCAAGATGCCTTAGCCCAGCACTAGATCTTGGCCTCTATATGCAGTCGATCCCAGTGTGTGGCTTATTGGGACACAGCAGATAATTTGCCCTGCCCCCTAAGCCATACTTTTTCACCTTGTTTCATGCTCCAGCTACTAAGCTGAAGCATGCAGTGGTTTGGGCGGCGGGGGAGAGGACGTCTCACAAGCATAAAAGGTATGCCTGCTACAGAACAGGAAGTTTCAGCAGATGCAGCAAGAGAATAAGCTGCACTTACTGAAAATAAATCCTTTTTTGAAACATAAAAAAACTCTTGACCTTTTTTGCAACTTATAACCTCTCCCCTTTCCCTCCCCCACACACACTTTAAAACATTTTGGTCCTCCCATCCTTTAAAAAGAAATCCAAATTAACAAACATAGAGCTTTTTCACACTACACAGTTATAAGACTATTGATTCCATTTTAACTGCCACGGTAAGATCCAATGGAACGCTGGGGTTAGTAGTTTGGGGAAGCACCCAAGTTCACCAGCTGAGTCTTCTAAACACTCTTCCCTAAACTGTGAATCAGACAGCCAGCATGGCGTAATGGTTTGAGCACTGAACTACAACCCTGGAGCCCAGGGTTCAATTCCCTGCTTGGCCATGGGAATCCACAAGATGACCTTGGGCATGTCACACGCTCTCAGCCCCAGAAAACCCCATGATAGGTTCACCTTAAGGTTGCCATAAGTTGGAAATGACTCGAACGTATACAACAACAACAACAACAACAACAACCTGTGAATCCCAGGATTCAATAAGACGGAACTATGGCAGTTAAAGCGGAATCATAATACTCGAATTGTATAGCATGAAAGAGGTGCTGATGGTGAAACTCAACTTAGATTAGAGCACTCCCTGAGGGTCTACATACTTCCAGGATCTGCATAGTCAAGCATGATCAGCCCAGCGACCCCATTCCTCTTCGTTAGTTGTCTCTGCCTGTTCACCTACTATTCTAGTGGGTAATGTCACAGTAAGGAGATCAATGAAAAGAAACAACATCAGCTTTCTGCTTGCCTGATCCTTCTGGGTATTAGTATGTAAAGGGCCAGGCAGGGGAGAGCCAAGAAATGGTGAAGAGGATCGGACCAACTGAGGAATGGGTGGGAGCCAACTGTCAGAAATTCAGCATGGTGTAATTGTTCCAGCATTGGACTATGACTCTGGAGAGCAGGCCATGGAAACCCCCTGGCTGACCTTGGGCAAGTCACATTCTGTCAGCCTCAGAGAAAGACAAAAGCAACCTCCCTGAACAAATCTTGCCAAGAAAACTCCGTGATAGGTTCATCTTAGGGTCAGTCGAAGGCACACAACAACAAGAAAGCCAAGTGTGAACGCACTCTCAGGCCTTCGTCCTCTACCCTAAAAACATAAACTCAGCAGTGACCCTGATCTTAAGACCAATGGACATAGAAGATCTTAGAAAAGCTGAAAGCACCCAAGACAAGAGACATACCTTTAACGTAGCCTCATCTAAAGACTTCACCTCCTCTATAAGCTTTTCCAGTTCTTCAGGGGTAAGGAGGGAGAAGACAGACTGTCCTGAGACACCCAAAGCCTGAGGTGAACTGCAGCCCTGCTCGTCGTCTTCTTTCTCGTTAGCTGACCAACTCTCACCATAATCCCTCAGCTCAGAGAGGCTAATCAGAGGAAAAAACAAGAAATATTGAATGGTGCCATAGTAAATTTACCTTATAGCGCACACAGAGTTTTCACACCCTCCAACCGTCCCAACTCAACAGGGACAGCCCACTTTAATCCTGTTATCCCACTTTCCTAGCTGCTTTTAAAATGTATCAGTTTCTCTGTCTTTCTTCCAAATTTCCCCTTTTGCCCTTGCTTTACTTCAATTGTTGAAAACTGAGTTCAAAGTGCAGAAGTAGTTTGCACTCAAATACTTGAGCAGGAAAAGGGAGACGGGGGGAGAGTCTTGTTCCTTCCAGACTCAGTACACACAATCCAGGTTTTCTCATTTAAAAATAATGTTATTTTTGCCCTCTTGTTGCCTGGCAACACTCCTTGACTGCACTCTTTGACTGCCCCAGCTGAGCAGACTGGCTGCCGCTGCCACCGCCCCAGTGGGCATGCATTTTAACTTCGTGGCCATCTGCAGGCACCCCAAGGCCCTGGCCAAGCTGCACGGGCTGCTGCCCATCTTCTGGCCTGAAGTGACCAGAAGCCATGGAGGGGCCCCCAGCTCAGCTGTCCCGTCAAGGCAGGAGCATGGCAGGGCTTGCTGAGTGGAGGGAGGGACAGCTGGCTCCCAAGTCCCGGAAAGGAGAGTGGGGTACATGTGGAGGAAAAGGGGCTCTTTGGCTCTGGGAGCAAAAGCTCTTGCTATGCCACAGAATGGATAAGGCTTGACCTTACAGTCCTTTAGAAAAAAAGAGCCTTAAAAATTATTTATTCAAGTTAGCTTTCTCCTAAGGTTTTTTAGCTGAGCTGCTGTATGACCTCGGTTTTAATTTGTTATTGATCTTAATTGGAGGGGCTGGTTTCAATTTTACCCTAGGCTGCTATTATACACTGGCCGTGATCCTGCTTCATCAGACATAATTATGATGACAGAACTCTGCCATCGTATCTACATCTGGCAATGCCTTTTCAGCTAGATGGTGCCCCTGCAAAAGTGTTTCTGAGGTGTGGCCAATTAGGATGCTGCGAAATGACATCTGCAGCATTCTTGTGGTCATGGGGGTGTGTCAAGAACCAGAAACTGGAAAGACCCCCTCACAGTTCTGCCACAACTGCTTCTCTCAGTGTGCCCTTTGACTGTAATGACAATAGGGATTGAGAACTTTAGTGGTAATTCCTTTACCATGGCAACTCTGAGCAAACTTTATAAACAAATCTTGACTGAAATTTGGGAGGATATCTGGAACTGCATAAAGTTAGTGGGACTGCATTGTGGTCTTCCTGTTGGCTACATCTTACCTAAACTGTTAGCTTGAGAAGATTGTTTATAGATAAACTAATATGTTAAGAATTGCAAACAGGGTGGTCTTACTTAAGAGAAAAGCCAGTGTCCGAAGAATAAGAAGCAGCTGTGTGAAAGAGAGTTGAACCATTTTCTTCCGAGAAAGACTTTTGGATTGCATCATGTGACTTCCATGGGTTTTTGCCAAGACACGATGGAGACTGAGGAAGGGAATGCAACGATTTCATTAAAGCTGATGAGAAGCGGTTGCTTATGGAATCAATTTTGCTGTATTGTTCTCCACTGGTTTTCAGCATCTCGCAAGATTGGGCTGAGCTAAGTGGAAAGCTGCGTGCTCTTTGGCTTGGCATTTTTTTAATTTGTGAAACAGGTTCTGTGTTTTGCAGTTGAAACAAATCCAGAGAACATTCAGGGGTGGTGCTGTTGCTTGTCTTGGTACTAGAAACATATTCCTCTCTTGAACTGCAAGATGAATCTATGCTGCTTGCATCTAGAGACAGCTGAAAGGAAGTGCTTCCAGAACCTTGATAGCTGTCAGTGTTGCTGGCTGAAATTTGGTTGAGATGAGATGTGACACATTTTGGCTCCTTTCTGCCAGCAAGTGCTTCTTTTTGAACTGACAGTTTGGGACTAAGTTTTTGGTCTCCTTTCTCTTGAGACTGGGGAGTGGCCAAACTTTCAAATGAGCTTATTCTTTGCTTTATTGACAGTCCTCTAGGTGAGGTGCGAATTACCTTGGAAATGGAACCCAGCTCATTGTCAGACACATTTTGATGGTGGTCAGTATCATTTCTGGGAGCTGTTATGTCTGACTTTCCTTTCTTCAAACCTTTTAGGCTTTGACGAAACCAGGCTGGTTTAGGTGCTACTGGTGGACCTTTCTTCACAAAGTCACTTTCATTAGATGACCTCAGTGCTTCTGAATTGACCTCATCTGTGTCTGATCTTTGCAGGGCTGCTTCTGAGCAACTGGAAGTTTGATTGCCTTCATGTGTGCCATCAGTGGGGTGCAACCCCAAGGCGTGGCCATCTTCGGACATACTGGGATTAAACAAGCTTTTTATGCAGTCAGAAATTCTAACCCAAGGGTCTTCAGTTGTAACCTCAAGGCTATAATCTACGTTTGCTTGTCTTCTGAGTGCAGGCCTCTGAGCTGTTAAGAAGGTCTTTCCTGAACGGGAGAAAAGGTGACACCATCAATAAATACAATTGATAGAAAATTAGTCTTCCAAAATCTTCCTGTGTTCAAAGTAGCTAGCACATGTAAACTTTGCTATTACCTTGCTTTAAAAATTGGCTAAGTACCAGCAAAGTGGTTGTATCATGAGATGACAGTCAGTGTTGATAACACCAGTGACCATAATACCACTGTTGTTAATACATGTTGGAAGTGTGAAGAACAAGAAGGGACTTTTTACCATGTTTGGTGGACTGGGGAGAAAGCTTTAAAAATGGATACAAGTACCTACATTGTTGCAGAGTGTTTTGAAAAGAAATCTATAAATGAACACAAAGGATGCTCACCAATGGCTCCTCCTCATCCTGGAAAAAATAATTAGTGGTGCCACAGGGTTCTGTCTTGGCCTCAGTGCTATTCAACATCCTTATCAATGACTTGGATGATGGAATAGAGGGCATGCTCATCAAATTTGCAGATGACACCAAATTAGAAAGGATAGCTGATACCAGGAACAGAATTCAAAATGACCTGGACAGATCAGAGAGCTGAGCCAAAACTAACAAAATGAATTTTAACAGGGAGAAATGTAGGGCACTGAGGAAGAAAGAATAAAATGAACATCTGTCTTGAAAACATTGCATGCGAAAGGGATCAAGAAGCCTTTCTGTATCACAAGCTGAACGTGAGTCAACAGTGTGATGCAACAGCTAAAACAGCCAATGTGATTCTAGGCTGCATCAGTAGGAGTATGGTGTCGAGATCAAGGGAAGAAATAATACCACCGTATTCTGCTTTGATTAGACCTCACCTGGAATCCTGTGTCCAGTTCTGGGTACTACAATTCAAGAAGGATACTGACGAACTGGAATGTGTCCAGAGGAGGGTGACCAAAATGTTGAAGGGTCTAGAAACCATGTCCTATGGGGAGTGGCTTAGGGAGCTAGGTATGTTTCACCTGACAAAAAGAAGGTGATATGATAGCCATGTTTAAATATTTGAAAGGATGTCATGTTGTAGATGGAGCAAGCTTGTTTTCTGCTGTTCCAGAGACTAGGACATAGAGCAATGGATTCAAACTACAGGAAAAGAGACTTCACCTAAAGTTCTTCCTGACGGTAAGGGCTGTTCAACAGTGGAATATGCTTCCTGGGAGTGCAGTGGAGTCTCCTTCTTTGAAAGTTTTTAAAGAGATGCTGGATGGCCATTTGCTGAGGTTGCTTTGAGTGTGCGTTCCTGCGTGGCAGGAAATTTGACCTGATAGCCATTGTTGTCTCTTCCAACTCTATCATTCTATCATTCTATGAAGCTTGAGCTTTTCCTTTTTGGACTTACAGACATAACATTAGAAAAGTTAAGACTATTATGATATGATGACTGCAGCAAGAATGACATACACACAGAAATGGAAAGATTCAGCCATATCAGCCACAGATGAGTGGATGCCAAAAGTGATGGACTTAGATGAGATGGACAAATTAACTGTTTTAATACTAGATGGGTCTTTAGGAAGATTCCTTAAAGAGTGGAAACCCCTTATGGACTTTTTGAGGAAAGATAAAGATGATCTGATTGTTGTTGAATTCGACTATTAGTAATTTAGAGATAATAGGAAAAAGTGTGTAGTATAGCAGGAAAATTAGAAAGGTTGAAATTACTGTTGATGTGCAGATCTGAAGTATTTTTTCTCTTCTTTTTCTCTTTCATTGCTTACTTAAAGATACTTTGTAATTTTAGGTATAGATAATGTTCATTCTTTTTTTGTTTTGTTGTTCTTTTATATTTTCTATCTTCTTAAGACTTAATAAAAATATTTTTAAAAAGATAAAACCAATGACCAAAGGAGGTGAGTGAATCATAGACTCTGATGGATTTTTAAACTAGCAATATGGTAGAAACTTGATGGCTTTTTGTTTAGGGCAAAGCCACAGAAATCACAGCCATGGAGACATATAGGAAACTACATTTTTAAAAAAAAAAGTTTATCTTCTATCACTTTTGTTTGTCTGACTGTTAAACTACTTGATTTTCCCTAATTTCAGCCAATGACCTTGAATCTCATCTAATTACCTTGGACTTGTCACTATCGGGAATATCCAAACAGGGCAAAATTTATAGTATCTGTTTCTGTTAGCATACTGTCATTCTCACTTTCGTATTTGTAATCCACAGGATGTGCAGAACCATCACGTGCCATTCCTGTGACGTAGCAGCATCAGTAGCATCTTTTCTTTTCATGCATTAAAAAGGGACCACCAGAATCCTATATCACCTGTGGCTTAACATAACTTTATGTATAGCTAGGTAGGTAGCACTAAGCAACTGTTAGTGAATTGCAAAGATGCATATCAGGACACCAGCAAGCATGCCTGACGTGCTTTGGGACTGATGTGCATCACTTTATGGTGCAATGTACCATTGATGTGCAATGCGTCTTGTGCTCTTTGCCAACTCTGCTACGTAGTAACATAACAGCCACTCTCAATGGGATCTGGACATTATGAAACTCACCAGTCCTAATTTCTTCCTATGTGAGTCCACTTATGAAACCTTAAGTCCCACTCAGGACTCTAATGGACAATGGAAGCAACCACACTTGCTTATTGGGGCCATGTGATTTGCTGCCCCACTCTTCTCGTTCCCCTCCCTTGTTACTGGTGTTCTACCTCATTAGTGAAGTCTTGGCTGCTTTCGCTTCCCCAGCTGCATTCTCTCACATTTTCCGCCTGATGTGTATGAGTGCACCACTCCGTGCCACACAAACTGCCATGCAGAAGCAGCAACATCTCTCAGCCCTTCCCATCAATGCCCCCTCACTTGCTGTCCACTGTTTTATTTTGTTCCTCAAGCATCAGATCCACAGTTGCAGTTAGACTTTTATCCCTCTGTGCTGAAATCAGTGTTTGTGTGTGTCCACAAGAACCCTCTCACTGGGGGCTTTATTTTTGAGTAGGCTTTCCCACTAAAAAATACAAGGAGAAAAGTTATTGGTCTACTTCAAAAGATTTTAAAGGTGGATTTTGTAACATCACCAGAAATGTTTTTGCTGGGTAATATGCAGAGGGTGTTATCTAGGGTGAAGCAAGGGGGGCACATGCCTCAGGCACCAATATCAGGGGAGCACAAAAAGGCCATTTAGGATTTAGCTGCAGCAGCAGAAAGAGGAGGAAGAAGCAGCCCCAGAGAAGGAGGAGCAGCAGGCAGCTCTGCATTCTGAGTCCAGGGAGCATGTGCCCTATTTGCTGAGAACACCTGACCTCCCCTAGATACTCCAGAGCGAAGACAGCACGTGCCCTAGATACTCCAGAGAGGGCATTAAGTGAGGTTTATTGGCGGTAGAGGTAAGTAGTTCAAGAGTTCATAAAGAAATACTTTAAGAGAAAATAGGCAGGGGAGAAGCATGACTTTCACACACAGCCTGGATAAATCAAATTTAGAAATCAAGAACTGAGGCAGCAGAGCTGGCAGCCAAAGTGAGCTTGTGTATAGGAATTGGAGCGGGGGTGCTTCTTTCTTCTTCCAGCTCTGGGCTTTCCCACCTGGCTTCTATTTGGCCTTCCTTTTATTGGTCCTTCAGATCCCACAGAACATCTCTGAAACCTCCAGCAAACCCCCACTCTCTTTTGCAGGCATACTCCTCCCTGCAGAGATCTTGCACCAGGCAAAACACCAGGGAAAAGGGAGGGAGAGGCTCCAACTAACCTCCTGAGCCCCTCCCTTTTGCAGGCATTTTTCTCAGTGTGGAGATCTTGCATTGAGGCAAAATGCCTGGGAAAAGAGGGAAGCCACCAGCAAATCTCCTGATCCCTCTTCCTTTCACAAGCATTTTCCTTGGTGCAGGGATCTTGAATACGCAGCAAGGTAAAAAACCTGGGAAACGGGGGGAATCCTCTGGCAAACCTCCTGAGCTCCTCTCCCTTTTGCAGATATTTTCCTCCATGCAGAGATCTCACACCAAGGCAAAATGCCAGAGTCCCCCTCCCTTTCCTAGGCATTTTGCCTTGGTGCAAAGGAAAGGGGGAAACGGAGGGAAGCCTTCCACAACCATGGGGTGGGTGGGTAGGGTTAAGAAGGTAGAGGTGTAAATTCCATGCTTGCCCTAGGCGCTGTTCAGGCTAGATACACCACTGGTAATATGGATAAAGAACTGAATAGGAAATATGGATTACTTCTTCTTACAACAGCAAGAACGTTTCTTGCTCAAACTTGGAAGTGGACTGAAGCACCAACGATGGAAGAATGGATTGTTAAGATAGCTGAGTAAGCTCAAACGGCCCCGCTAATATGTATTTTAGGGGATAAGAAACCATTTATGGACTTTTTGACCAATAAAAAAATCTAACAACACAATAATTTGTGACTGTGGTAACCAGTAATTCTAGTAGGATTATTAAGTTGGATCTGTAATGGTAGAATAGTATATTTTTCTCCTTTTTAACTCTGTCAGTACAATTTGACTGGGGGAAGGGTCAGAGCCCTTTTGTGTTTTAGTAAATTAGTGTTATAGTTAGCACTGTGTTTTGGTTTTAAAGGTTTTCTTTTCTTCTTTCTGGTTTTCCTTTTTCTTTTTTCCAAATGTGTGTTTCTGTTGTGGATAGATTGTTTGTATTTGTGTTAAAAGGATTTTTTTTTAAATAAGACTGAAATTACAACTGCCAAGGGCTCCACAGAAGACAGTGAGGCTTACTTCTAAGCAGAGAATCTGGACAAAGTGAAGAATAAAATTGCAGTCCTCTACACATGCATCTGGAAGTAAGTCCCATTGAGGTGAGTGGTGTTTACTTCTGAGCAGACCCCTGCATTTTATATATTTATTTAAGATATTTCCATATTGCCTCCCAGCTCACATGTGCTCCTGAGGTGATGAGCAAATAAAAGTAATTAGAGCCGTACAAATATAAAACTTTTTAAAAACAGGCCATTTCCACACTAGACTGTTACAGTGCCATTATTCCACTTTCAACATCCTATGGGATCCTGGGGCCCCTTCCTAAACTGCAAACCCCAGGATTCCATAGGATGTTGAAATTGAAATAATAGCACTGTAACAGTCTAGTGTGGAAAGGCCCACATTAAAATACTCTTTTAAAGTCTTAACACAATCCTAAAATACAATTTTAAATTAGTTAAAACATTTTAATAAAGCAGAATTTCAGACATTAAAGGCCATGGAGAAGAGCCCCACTTCAGTGCAAGATTAGAAAGAGTGAACTTAGGAAAAACATTAGAAGATGTTTCTATACAAAGACATTTAGAGAGACTGTGTTCAGTAGTTCTATCAGAAAAGCTAACATACAGAGTTAGATTAGCAAGAGAATATATTTGAAAAAACTTTGGAGCTTTCCATTGTATATGTTACTCAAGCAAATTCTAGACTGAGACCACCAGCTAATCTTCTGCAAAAGTGTATCTTGAACATTCTGAATAATACACAACCCACTGGTCAGTACTTCAGAAATAATTACAGTGATTGACAACGAAAACATATATCAGGTTCACTAAGATTTGGAGCGGGAGGGAAGGGCAGAGGAAGCTACCCGTCATATCGTATCTGTAAGAGGAAATGAGCAATGGAAAAATGCAAATTAAAAAAAAAAAAGTTAAAAAGTTAAAAGCAATAACCTATACAAACCGAAAGAGCATGTGGAAAACTAGCAGGGAGTTTTTCTGAGAGGTGAATAACTATATTGATTTTTTTTAAATTAAAATTTTACTAACATAAATAAAACAGAAACAAAGAATTAACAAAAGGTTAACAGAAAGTTAAACACTTTCAAAAAAAGAAACAGAAAAGATACACCTATTTATACATACTTACATTCACAAATATCTACACCTATAACATCATAATTTCTAAAGTAACATCATACCTTCTAGAATAACTATAATGATTTAATGTATGAAGCTATAGTGAGTCAACATGAAACAAGGCAATTTGAAAGGAAAGTTACTGAAGTTTTGACAACTACAGGAAGTACGTATTTTTGTGTGGACTCTCTCACTTTCTCTTAGCCTATTCTATCTTACAGTGTTATGAGAATGAAATCCAGGGCTGGGGAAAACCATGAAGGAGCTTTCCTTGAGCTCCTTGGAAGAAAAGTTGTACATAAATATAATAAGTACTCGGGCAGATTATTCATTTTGTACCTATTCCATTGCCATGTTTCCAGTCTCATTTTCATTCAAGCTATTTTTTCCCCAAAATATCAATATTCTTCAGTCTAAATAAGGCCATTTATTTCATGAGGTATTTATTATAAAATTGTCAGGTTACTATGTTTGCAGTAATTTTGGTTTTAATAGCTTAAAAAGAAAACAAAAAGCAACTTCTGGAAAACAACTGAAATATAAACTTCACATATTTGGAAGAAGAAAGAAGTATTCTGGTGCAGACTATCACAGGTAATTTATCCCTCCCATTTATATCCCACCATTCCTTTTAAGATCTCAAAGCAGTAGGCTAGAGTGGGAAGGAAGGAGGGAAGGAAGGAAGGAAGGAAGGAAAGAAAGAAAGAAAGAAAGGGAAAGAATGCCTGACTCCAAGCATAAACATATATCAAAGTACCCAACATTTCTTTATAGTGTAAATTCTGTGCAGGTTTAACTTCCAGTCAGTTGGACAGTTAAGGAGAATGGGTACTTGGCATGATTAACTCTGGTTTTCACACAACAGAATTTCCTCTTATTGCCTTAGCAATAACACTGGTGAAATAAGCCCACATTCACTTTCCAGTGACCCAAGCAAAGCATGGTAAATGCAAAATACATAGTCATGGTAAATCAGAAGCCATACAGGTGCTTTCTACCATGTAAAGGAGCATCACTGAAAAAAACAAGTGCCAAACTTATCATTTGGGTTGCACCTCAGAAGTCAGTGCCACTTGGTTCAGTAAGACTTGCTTATAAGTAGGTCTCCATGGACTAAAGCCTTTTACATACTATATACCTGTTGCTTGTGCTGATAGAAGATACCTGATATATACCTGAAAAGGTTCCAGTTTTGCTGCAATTTATCTACTCATGTGTGCCCTTGATCCATTTAAAGTTAGTTATGGTTAAGGCTGCAATTCACAATTGCAGCTTAGGAATAAATCTCACAGCGTTCAATAGATCTGACTTCTGATTAAACATGAGTATGATTGCATTATGTGAACGCAATCCTAGGGCACACTCAGTTGGAGAAATACTCCATTGTACTCAAATAAGCATGCATTTGTGCTGCACATCTACTGAAATGAACCAGATGCTAAAGCTGTAGTCCCATGATGCTTTGTTGTTGCTGTGTGCCTTCAAGTCATTTCCAAATTATGGTGACCCTAAGACAAACATATAATGGGGTTTTCTCGGCAAGATTTCCTCGGGGGCGGTTACCATTGCCTTCCTCTGAAGCTGGGAGACCGTGACTTGCCCAACATGTCCCAGTAGAATTCCGTGGCCAAGCAGGGAGTCAAACCCTGGTCTCCTAGAATCCTAGTCTAAAACTCAAACCACTGTGCCACACTGCCACAAACCCCCATTACCTTGTGGTAAACTCTGAGATTTAGGCCATTTCCGCACTAGGCTGTTATAGTGCTATGAACTGCAAACCCCAGGATTCCATAGTATGTTGAAAGTGGAATCATAGCGCTATAACAGCCTAGTGCAGAAATGGCCTTACATTATGAATGTACAGGAATAGGATTGCACCATTAGGTAATCACACCCAATATATTCCATTGGTGTCAGTGCGTGATTAATAATGATGCTGTGATTGAGGAGCAACTGTTTGTGCCGGGGGCCGAGCCAGTGAGTGAGCAAGTCAACCTGCAAATATCCCCTGCACTGGAAGGTCAAACAGAGGCTGAGTTGCCCCAGCCAGCTCATGACGGAGAGGGAACCAGCAGTGACGCAGAGGAGTTGCAGCCCGCGGTGCCCATCAGCCCTCAACCACGCAGAAGGCTGAAAGGGGCTGCTGAGAGGGAGGCTGCTTGGGCTAGGCTGAGGAAACAACGAGCAGCACCTGCTCACAGGAGCTATTTAAGTCTGCTGGCGTGGCTGCTCCTTGCTTGCAGCTAATAATTAGCAAGCCCTCACAACCTTTGTGTCTCCTGCTCCCTGAAACCCTCTGGATGGATCTCTGCCTCCTGAACCTTTGGACTGGACCTTAACCTGGCTCAGCGTGTGTTTTCCTGGTGTTTGGTATATTCCAACTCCCCAAGTGTTCCTGGCCTCTCTCCTCCCTTGCTGGCTGCGACCCAGCAGGGAGAGATTCCTGACACAATGGAACAGCGCAATCCTATAAAGGCCTACTCAAGAATCCCACTGAATCCCACGAGATTTGTTCCAGGAAAGTGTTTCTAGGGTGGGAGTGTGCCTAAGCCACAGCCAAATTCACTGGCAGCCTCTACTGGGTCACTGGATGCCTGAAGCTGAAATTTCAGTCTCAAGTAATTTCAGGTCCTCTGCTGCCTGTGACTATACTTGAGCTGATCTTTGCTGACAACTGCACATAATGAAACGTACCTTTGTTGGCTTTCTTTTCTTGGTGCACTGCTCCCAAATCTGACTGTTCCTTAGCTCTTGGTAGTAAAGAACTTGCAAAGGCACCACGGGTTACAACTGTTTTACTTCTTTGCCGCAGCAGGTCTTCTGCTTCCTGTGAAATAAACAGGAAGCTCAAGTATGACAAAATGTAGCTGCACAAAATTGCATTCGCTGCACCCGGGTTCTGTCTCCCACCTTGCTATTAATAATGCAGGATTGTCACTGAGACTCAGTACAAGTGGATTTTTAAGTTTGACAACTGACACAGCCAACCAAGTGTCATACCTTTAAGAATGTATACTTAACAGGGCTCAGTTTTGGTTTAGTCTAATACAGTTTGCATCTAATCACTATAGTTAAGGACCAGAAAAAGGATGAGCATTTATCAGCATCTATAAACTACCCTTTGGTGAAAGTTCCCCAAAGTTTCTCATGGTTTGTAAACAATAAAAGCCCTAAGAATGGTTTTTAAAAATGAATTTAAACTCATGTCAATATGGATTTGGTTTGCACAGGCATGGCTGTAACTGAATGAGTATAACATCTAGTAATGACATCTTTGTATGTATGCATGAACCATCATAGATAGAAAAATCACAGCCAGAACTTCTATATGTTTTCAAATGCAAGGTTTTCCAACTGAGTCACATCTCAGATTTTCAACTGTGAATCCTCAAAAGTAATGATAGACTACATAAAGAGATGTATCAATCTTTCTTCGGAGAAGTGACATTTCCTATTTCTTTGGCATTGTCAATGTACAAAATGTGCAGTTTCACAATTAACAATTGCACAGTAACTCCAGATATTTTGGATTAGTATTCACATCAGTCCTAGGCAGCACAGATTATGATCAGAGGTTATTGGAAATATAATCCAAAATATCGGGGGGTGGGGGGACAGCAAGCTGCATACTCTATCTACTCTAGCATTTTTCAGAAGTTATTCATGAACAGAATAAATACACCACTAAGGTGGCTCAAGCAATACTGCTTACTTCACTTGATACCCATTCATTTACCGCATACATCTGTAAAAGGACACCTAACATAGAAAGAAATTGTTTGTATACTAGTACACAGGTAAGATTCCCAACCATCTCCCCATTTGGGATCCAAGGACTTATGGATTAATTTTAGAAATTTCCCTCTTCCAGTGACCACTATTCAAAAATACCTCTATATGAATGTGTGAAAGTGTCAGGGGCCGAGTGGGATGCCCAAAATGACGTGTACATTACACTGTAATTGACCCTTAACTTGTCTATCGTTCTGTAAAGCTTGATTCTTTCCTGCAAACTCTGCACTGCTGATTTTATCCATTTTGCTTGCTTTGCATTCACTAGTTGATACTTTCAATTTCTAAGCTTAACCAGCTGCCGGGCCAGTTTCTTTTTTACACCAAGTCTGCAATTCTGTACTCATTTTGAAATGTTCTAGATTAGTGCAATAGATCACAAGCATGGATTCATAGTTTTAATGAAAACAGACCAGTTAAAGGAGATTTGAATGGGGAATGGGGGATTAGGAATGCAGAAGGATTTAGTTGGTCCACATTTCATATAATCTGCCCTTCGTAGCTTAATCTGTAGGTCAGAAATGAACACAGTTGTTCTGTGCATTGCTATGAATGTTATGATGCAGTTCTTATCTTCAAAACCACATACAAAATGCATTCAGTCCACTGAACTCTACCTGTATATAAACCTGCAGGTGCTGACTTAGCTAACCAGGACAACTGTTCCTCCCTTTCCATGGTTTTCATTGGCCTGGGTGATGAAGATATAGACAGCAAGCAGTGGCAGATACAAATGGCAGGTGGTTGTTGTTGGGCTGACCTCTGCAAGACCCATTTTAGCCTGGTTTTAAACTAAGGTTCAGTTTCAAATCATTCATGGTTGCCATGACTGATGACTTGCTCTGGAGCAGTGGTTCTCAACTTGTGGGTCCCCAGATGTTTTTGGACTTCAGCTCCCAGAAGCCCTGAGCATTGACCATAGTGGCTGGGGCTTCCGGGAGCTGAAGTCCACAAACATCTGGGGACCCACAGGTTGAGAACCACTGCGGTCTGGAGGAAGAACTGGGGGGTGAGATGTTGATCCTCCTGAATGTATGTGACAGGGAGCAGAAGCACAGTACTACACTAGTTCAGGATCTAACTGTAGGACCAGCTATGGTCAGTGACACTGTGCTTCATGGATTTTAAGCTGTGGGGTATCACAGAGTTCTAGTCTATTCCTCACACTGTTTAATATCTATATGAAGCAACTGGGTGATGTGATCAGAAGTTGTGGAGTTTGGTGTCATTGGCGTGCTGTTGACACCCAGGACCTGCTTCTTGTCAGCAAGGTTAGGTGAGAATGTGAAAGTGCTGACACAGACTCAGTACCCAGATGTCATAATGGCAACTCAAGCAAGATACAGCTTTGTGACCCTGACACTGTCACAATCTTTGTCCTTTGTATGCTTTTTAACACCATTGCGTCAGGTCACAAGGCATCCTTACCATGGTGATAAGTGGGATAAAGAAGGCCTGGTTATTCAGTAGTTGAATGTGTATTTGAATGTGCATTCTTTGAAACTGGCTGGATGTGTGTAAGCATTGCTAATTGCTACTATGTATCCCAAAGGAAAGCAAATCTGCTAACTGCTGCTACCTGATATCTAATAGATCACTTTCCATTACATTGATGGACAGGGAAGACGTGTCAAAGCTGGAAAATGAAAGCATGAAATATTTGGTGCAAGAATGTTATGAGAGTGGGGAGGTATGGAGGTAGCTGGAGAAGGCTCAGAGATGGGTCAGCTACTGTCCACAGATGAGCCAGCCTGACACAGGTAGAGGCAATGGGCCGTGCTGTATTAACCAATGAAAGCTTTGTGCGCATGAATTTGTAGTGACTACATGTAAAAGGCATACGTTGCCTACACTAACTAGCTTGGCAACTTTTGATGAAGTCTGTCGTTTGGTGCTCATGTTAATCTAATGAATAAACTACAGTCCTCCCTCTACATTTGTTGGTTTGACCTTCACAGATTTGATTATTGGCAAGGCACATGCTTACTTCCGCCTCCCATTTTCCTCCTTCCATTCCTTTGGATTCCTCACCCAAGGCTTGTGAGGCTTGTGTTTAAAACTGACTTTTTTTTTCTTCTGGGGTGAGCAAACCCCTCCCACTGCTGGAGGAGTGTCCTTTCTCCCATGTGGCTGCACTTTCTGGTGTGCAATGACTGCTGAATGTTCAGGTAGTCTCTTTGCTCCTACCCCTCCTTTTTCAAAATGTCCACCAGAAGTAACCAGAACGGAAGAACTCTGCTTTTTTTCCCTTTGAGGGAAAAGTACCAGTAAGCCCTTTACTGTGTCTTTTTCTCCCCCGCCCCCTAACATTGGGGCCAGAGGCAAAAGAATGGGAGGGTGGGCTCTGGAAGGGAATCCGAGGAGTGGGAGTTATTCACAATTTTTCCATTTTTGTGAGAGTTCTGTGTACCCAGCCGTCGCTAATGTGGAAGGGCTACTGTATTGTTAACTTTAGAGTGTGTTCTTGGAGTGTGAGTTAGCCAGTACATGACGCATTGCCTGAACAAGACAGCTGTGAAACTTCAAAAGTGAGCGCAGTACATTTTGTGCATTTGACTGACCAAATAAAGGTATCACTATGATTTGTGTTTTGAATTATGTGTATTTCTCTGACAGTCCTGGTCAAGAGAAGAGCAACTGCAGGAAGCGCTCTCTCTTGTAGTAACTTGGAGTCTCCTTCTTTGTTCACCTCAGTAAAGCCTTTGTGTTTGCACACACAAAGAAACTTGTATATATTTTAAGATAACTACTGTTTGTTTTATCTTGGCTAACCTGTGTATTGAGGGGGTGGCGGTCAGTATCGGAACTGTTAAACCTGCTGCTTCTGACTGATCTGCCAAAAGGAAATATACTACTTCCTCAAATCCCATATATATGTACAAATGCATGTCCTTGAGAAAACTGTGCATATAGTACATTTTAAGGAAATGGTGCAGGCAAAAATAAAAGCAAGTGTTCATGCAGTTTGCTTTTTAACCAAAGAGTGACATGGAAATGGGACAGCATAAATCATGACTGAATGAAATTTAAATTATGAGAGGGTAGATTTTGACTGAACATTAGAAGGAACATTGACAATGAGAGTGACTTGGTAATAGAACTGACTGCCTAGAAAGCTGGTAGAATCTCCTTCTCTGCATGTTTCCCAAAAGAGGCTGGAGAGCTAACTGCTGGGGAGGCTTTAGCAAGAGATCCTCTTTGAGCAGAGAATTGGACCTGATGGCCCAGAGGATGGAAAGGGGACTAAATGGAGCATCATGGCTGGGCACTGTTTGAAATTCCAAACAGGAATCCTTCATACCACAGCATTTTGTTGCATGCCCCATCTCCAGAATGTGAATACAGCCCTCCCTCCACATTTGCAGGTTTGACCTTCATGAATGTGATTATTTGCAAGGCACATGCTTGCCTCCCCCTGCATTTTCTTCCTCCCATCCCTTGCATTCTTCACCCTAAGCTTGCAAGGCTTGTGTTTAAAATGGATATATTTTTCCTTTTGGGTGAGCAAACCCCCTTGCACTGCTAAAGGCATGGCCTTTCTGCCCTATGGTAGCACATTCTGCTGTGTATTGGCTGCTGATTGGTCAGGTGCTCTCTTTGCTCCTACTCCTCCTTTCTCAAAGTGGCCACTGAAAGTAATCAGAACTCCAAAACTCCCCTCTTCTCTGTCTGAGGGAAAAGGTAAGCCTTTTAGGTTGTCTTCCCCTGCCCAGCACCAGGGCCAAAAACAAAGGAATGGGAAGCTCTGGGGGGGAATGGGAAGGGAATCCCAGGGGGGAGTTATTTGTGGATTTTCCACTTTCATGAGGATTCTGTGCCCCCAACCCTTGCAAATGTGGAGGGGCTACTTTATAAAGAATGTATATTTTATTTATGTCCTGCATTACTTTCTATAATGTCATCATAAAGCCTCCTTCTCTACAGCAGCCCAAGTTCTCCCACTAGTTAGGATAGAAAGAGAAATATTTCTGCTCCATTTCACCTTACTTTGAGAGCAAGGAGGGCAGGAGGAATTTGTGAAGAGCAGCATTCCACTCCGACCCATTGTGAGTGCCATTGGATCCCCCACATATGACCTGGCCAAGTTCCTGACCACATAAACCCATATTGGGCGAACCTCCCACCATATCAAGGACTCAGCTCACTTTATAGCAAAGATCAGCAACCTTGAACTCAAACCCAGAGACAAACTGATCAGCTTTGATGTGGTCTCCCTGTTCACCAAAGTTCCCATAGCGGACACCATTGCACTCATCAACTGAATTCTTGCCAAAGACATCACAGCCCTGTTTCAACATTGTCTCACCACAAGCTACTTCCAGTGGGAAAATGAGTTCTATGAGTAGAGAGATGGGGTCGCCATGGGAAGCCTGCTTAGCCCCATGATAGCAAATTTTTACATGGAGCACTTTGAAAAGCAAGTCTGGGAAACCACACCAAAAAAGCCCACTATATGGTTCCGTTATGTGGATGACACTTTCACCACTTGGAGCCATGGAGAGGAAGAACTAACCGTGTTTCTGGACCATCTGAACAACATCCACCCGAACATCCAATTTACCATCAAAAAACAAAATGAAGACTACCATTTCTGGATGTCCTGGTCATCCACAAACCTAACCAACAATTGGGCCACACAGTTTACAGAAAACCTACACACACTGACAGATATCTACACAAAAACTCCTACCATCACCCAGGACAAAAAAGGAGCACAATAAAAACCCTGGTAGACTGTGCAAAAAGAATCTGTGAACCCCACCTCCTGAAAGACAAACTGAATCATCTAAACTGGGCTCTACAGGCCAATGGTTACTCCGGTTCAGACATCAGAAAAGCCTCTAGAACCATAAAAAACCACAGCAGTGAAGACAAGCAGCCAACCAAAGGGAATGCGTTTTTGCCATACATGAGAGGGGTCACTGACCGCATAGGGAAACTGATGAAGAAACATAACTTCCAAACAATCCATAGACTGACCAAAAAAATTCAACAAATGCTACATTCAGCAAAGGACAAGAGGGATCCTCTAACTTCTGCAGGAGTTTACTGCGTACCTTGCAGCTGTGGGCAGGTCTACATAGGGACTACAAAATGCAGCGTCCAAATACGAATCAAAGAGCATGAAAGACACCGCAGACTGATCCAGCCAGAAAAATCAGCAGTAGCAGAACATGTTATAAACCAACCTGGACATAGAATGCTTTTTGAAAACACAGAAAGTCTGGACCATTCAGACAACTACTGTGTCAGACTACATAGAGAAGCCATTGAAATCCATAAACACATGGACAATTTCAACAGGAAAGAAGAAACTCAGAAGGTAAACAAGATTTGGCTACCAGTGCTGAAGAACACTAAAATGAAGACTCAAAAATATGTGAATGAACACCACCCAGACTCTGGAAGTCCCTCTACAGGGAACAATACAATGGGTTGCTAATGCACTTAATGCACTATTATGCATATCCCCCGAGTAACAACCTGGAGGATATCCCATTTAACAACAGGCCATCACACAGGCCAACTGTAACACATGCAAATTGCTTCCTCCCACCCGGGGACTACACAAGCGTATATACTCTGTCTCACTTCCATGCCATCAGATCCTCTGAAAATGCCAGCCACAGATGCAGGTGAAATGTCAGGAGAAAATACTAATAGAACATGGCCTCAAAGCCCAGAAAACCCACAACAACCTATGGATTCCAGCTGTGAAAGCCTTTGACTTTACATCTGCAGCAGTTTGTTCTTCCTGAGCCTAAAGGGAAGAGTAAGCTTGCATCCTCCTCCTCTCCTCTTCTCCCCGCTGAATTAATGGAGTGCAAACTACTTTTGCATTTTGAGCTCAGTTTGCAGCAACTGAAGAAAGCTGAGGACAAGGGGGGAAGTGAGAGGAGCAGAGAGAAACTGGGATGTTTTAAAGGCAGACAAGAAAGTGGGATGACAGGAAGTGGGACTGTCTCTGAAAAATTGGGATCATTGGAAGGTAGATAGCACTGCTTTCCAAAGTCCTTCAGAATAGTGGCGACTGAAGGATATGCCATTTGCCTGCCTCTATTTTCCCACACATGAAGAAGGATTCACTTTGCTAACCTTAAAGGCCAGACCTGTCCCATCGTGTGCCACATTACAATCTCTGAGAACCACCAAGGGCCACCTCTTTACGACAGATACATTTACATTTCAAGTTCAGATGGCAAAAATGAATGCATGTATCTTGAGTTATGAGATATTGTGCCTCTGGATTCATCAGAGTCCAATGTCATCCACTGAAAAGGGATCTACTCTACATTTTAGGAACAACTATTGTGAACGTGGAAAGGAGATTCCACCTGAACCTCAGGAAGAACTTACTGACAGTCAGAGCTGTCCGGCAGTGGAATGTGCTGCCTCAGTGTGGTGGAGTCTCCTTCTTTGGAGGTTTTTAAGTAGAGGCTGGATGGCCATCTGTTGGGAGTGCTTTGATGGGTGTTCCATCAAATGGGAGGGCAATCAAGATGGTGAAGGGTCTGGAAGCCATGCCCTATGAGGAGCAGCTTAGGGAGCTGGGTATGTTTAGTCTGCAGAAGAGAAGTTTAAGAGGGCACATCATAGCCATGTTTAAATATTTGAAGGGATGTCATGTTGAGGAGGGAGTAGGCTTGTTTTCCACTGCTCGGATTCAAGCTGCAGGAAAGGAGATTCCACCTGAATCTCAGGAAGAACTTCTTCACAGTCAGAGCTGTCCAGCAGTGGAATATGTTGCCTCAGAGTGTGGTGGAGTCTCCTTCTTTGGAGGTTTTGAAGCAGAGGCTGGATGGCCATCTGTTGGGAATGCTTTGATGTGTGTTCCTGCATGGCAGGGGATTGGATTAGATGGCCCCTGTGGTCTCTTCCAGCTCTATGATTCTATAACATATCTGTCTTACCTGAGCATTTGATGTAGGAAGGCTCCCATTCTCTTGCAGGCTGGGCCCATCTTTCACTTCTCTACTAATCTGCTCATTGACAGCGTTGTCCTGTTTGAAATACTTCCTTGGGGGAGGTTTGGGTTTTGATGACCTAGGTTTTCTAACAAGGATCTCTGTGGACTTCTTTGTGTTATTTTGTATGGGGCAACTGGCTTCCTTAAGTATTGGTGGGGAAGAATCATTCTCTAGACTAGTTCTGGAGGAAGAAAACAGTGAGTCTGGCTGTCTGATGATTGGTATATCAATACTGTGTCCTTTTGGTTTCAAATCAGCTAGCTGGTGGGCAAGACCATTTCCACAAGATGACCTGGGCTTGTAACTGCCGTCACTGCTGGAACGGATCATAAGCTTTTGGGAATGGTGATTGCAATGAGGAGCATTCTTTTCAGAATATTTTTTACAGGGTGGTTTCTTACGCCAATTGTTTTCCAGACTTTTGACACCTGTATTTAAAAACAAGAAGAAGAAAAAGACACTGGGAGGAAAAGAAGGCAATAACATAGTGGCCACAAAATCAAATATCCATTTCAGAGTCTGCGTGCCCAAGGAGGCTTTGGGTTTCTTCAAAAACTGCAGCACTCCTTACCTCACTCAACCAAATCCAGAGGTTGGAAAGTTACCTTTAAAAATTAATTCATTATGCAATTTAAAAAAAATAAATAAAAAGGACTGGTATAATTAATTTTCAAGTAACTTGCTATGTTACTCATTACTTTTTCATTACTTTTAATTCATTAAGGACAGCCATAGCATTTGACCAAAGAAAGGCATTAAATCTCAAAAATTCTACTCTAAATGCCCCTAGGTCCTGCTTACAGGATTTCCAGAGTCATTGAGTTGGACACTGTAGAAAACAAAATTCTGAATTCTGAACCATATAGTTATTTGTTCTCATCCAGCATAGCTCTCCTTTTATTCTTAGGTAATGTACCTTGTTTTCCTTACCTTCTGTACTCCACTGGTACGGCTCTCTTTCAAACTTGCTTTCTATGGCTTGCAAAACAGCCATCTTTAGCTGCTGTTCAGAGACCTACAAAGTATCACAGGTTTTCAATGTAGACTTTGGCAAACACATGGTTTTATTCTCATTTCTTGAAGATCATAACATTGAGGATTCTTATTAAAGTTCTGTCATGGGACTTTGTTCTGGTCTTAGCGGTTAGTACTGATGGACACATTATGGGGGATGGAGAGTAGGCCAATTATTCAGATTATATCATTTAAATATAGGACCAGTACCTAAATCTGAGCTGCAGCCAATCAGAAAGTGCTGAGAAAATCCCTTTGTTTCTGAGTGAAATAGTGCCTCTGGCAATTGGTGTAAGTCAGTATCTGAAACACAAGTATTATGGCTTGTAGGCAGAGACAGAGAAAGAAAGAGGCTTGGATGTGGTATGGAGACAGGCAAGGGTTAAATTTGTATTTTGTATTCTTTGTGACATGAAAGCAGCATGCAGTATTATGAAAGGGCAGGAAAGCAGTCATTCTATGAACAAATACTGGGGATGATAACCTGCTCATATGCATATAGGCAATGATGTATGTGAATGCAGCTGCAAAGTTAAAATAAAATAATAAAATAGAAAAGCCATTCATGGAATAAGAAAAATTAGATATTTGTTTGTTTTGTTGCAAAATTTCATTACATCCCTAGGCAGAAGGGAGACTAGATCCACTCATGGATTTCCAGGTGTTTTCCTGTAGCTCATGAAGGGTTTCTGGTTCTCAATAAACTGAATGATAGCAGCAACAAAAAAGATATTTTTCTCTCCTAACGAAGACTTCTGAAATTATCCTCTATCTCCAACAAGTGCCCCAAGCAGGCCTCACTTCCTATCTGGGCATGTTCTGGGCCCTGGTATACAGAAACAGTTATTGGGAACTGATTGTTTTTTTAAGGGGAAAGGGCTTTTAATAACATGTTGTATTATCTGAATTCACTTGCTTTTGAATAAATATAACATATACTGCTTTTAATTATACTCTTGGTTTAATTATACTCTTTTTGTTTTTAGTGCTGTGAGCTTTTATCTGTATTCAGTTTAATGTTCGCAAGCCTCATTGAGTTTCAAGGCTAGGGAAATGAGATGGGAAATAAGTAAATAGCTTCTTATTCCATACCTTCCAACATTTCATAGATGAAAACTGGGACATGTGTGGCCAAGCAACATCAGAGTGTGGTCAAGATGGTAAAAGAAGCAGCAAGGAGAGGTTGCTGCAATTTATTTTTTCCTGAGTCCTGGGAGGAGTGAAATTCTGTCCCCTCTCCATTCCTCCTCTTCTTGCTGAGTTAATTGAATGCAAGCAAACTGCTTTTACACTGTGAACTCAAGCTGCAGCAATTGAGGTGAAATGAAGACAAGGGCGGAAAATGGGAGGAGGAGACAGAAACTGGGATGTTTCAAAAGAGAATTTAATTGAGACTGTCCTTATCAAAGTGGGCAGTTGGATGGTATGCCTCTTTGGAATGGTACTTTGCCTGATCAACAAAGTTCTCTTGGTTCTGGTGTGTTCCTACTCAGTTCTGACACACAAGCGTCTTCAAAATATGGAAGCTTCACACAGCTGTCATCTTACCTGTGGATCAGGATGCCTGCTGATTATAATCTGCACAGTGCCAGGACTGCAGTGGCTTAAGAGTGCATGAACCTCATTAAGGGTCATATTTTGAACTGATGCTTCATTGATTTCAATGATTTCATCTCCACACCTTAAAAAAAAAATTAAAAATAAATTCTAATTCACCATATCAATTTTATTTTAGAGTGAAAAAAAGTCATTGTCATTTTCTTCTGCACCGAGTTCTTTTAAATGTCTTCCCCCCCCATCAAATTTGTGAACTAACTTGCCATTTTGGGAAAATGCTTCAAAAATGAACAACAAAGAAATCTCCCCATATACCTATCAGAAGATAAAATAGGTACAACTACTTCCAGCATGGAGAGGACCTTGCTGCATCAGACTGCAATATTGGGTTGTTAGTGTTAAAGACAGAGGCAGATCTAGGGTGGGGTAACTGGGACACATGCCCTGGGCATCAATGTTAGAGGGTGCAAAAAAAAGAGGAACTCCTCACCTGCCCCCACCACCACCACTTGCCCCACCACTGCCACTCGCCCCATCTCCTTGCCCTGGGTACTTTTGAGCCTCAGTACACCACTGGTTAAAGATGAGGAAACTTTTGGGGGGGGGAGGTAGGAACTGTAATTCAGCACCAGCAAGGTTGAAAACACAGGATTTCAAGCCAAGATTTTTGAGAGTTAAAATACTCAAGAGCCCTGGGTTGAGATGGATATGTCCCCCTTCGTTAAAAAAAAAAAAAAGATTTTTTTTTCCATGGCAAATACGAAATTATTTTAAGATGTTGCTAAAACCATATCAAAATGAGCTGAAACAAATTTCTCCTTATTTGTTCCTCTGGCCATTTATTGTGGATGGCTTAAATAGAGAAGAGATTACTGTAGTTTAGCGTTAAGCACGTGATGATACTGATGGGCACTCTGATCACTTATATGTCAGAAGTAGGAGATGAGACATGGAAACCTTCTACACTGCATGTTTCCATTATTTTGATGCAACTTTATAGACCCCGAGTTTACTGATTTCCATGATTGTCACATGAGACAGCGTGGTGTTGTGGTTTGAGTTCTGGACCTGGATTCTGAAAGACCAGGTGTTACCCTTTGACTTGGGGGTCCCGGGAGGGACGCCCAAATAACCAAACCAAATTAAACAGAGATGGGGAAATTAGCTGGAGCACTCTCTTGGCTAACGAGGGGCAGGGTAACTTAGTGGGAATCTTTTACCCTATGCATACAGCGTCGGGTCAGTGAGCAGACAAAATAGTTCCAACTAGCAATAATATTTATTAAGCAATTATTAAGAAAAACACAAACACACTTGCTAACTGGAAATAGGAAATAGAGCTTTGGGGGAATGGGTGATACGTCACCAATCTCGCAGTCCTGAAGGAAGCCAATTGAAGAGAGAAAACCCGGCATAGCGGCCGAGGGAGCTCGCAGAACGAAGAGGCAGCAAGGCAGGAGAGCGGTCTGAACGCAAGTCCGAAGAGCTCTCGGAACTGGGGATTTTTATAGGGGGAAGGAATGACTGTGGGCTAGTCTGGTCTTGGGCGAAAACAATGAGTTTTGGACTGGAGACAGTGTCTCCAAAAGGTCAGAATTTACATGATTGAGGTATAGACCGAATTGACAATAGTATGGCCAGTATGTAGATGTGGCTAGCTCGGCAGTTAAGCACTTAGCTCACCAGGGTGCCCTCTCGGGGCAGAGGTCTCTTTGTTTTGATGCGCACCTGTAATGAAGGTGTTTGTTTCGGGAGGTCCCCTAAAGCAGATCTGGCAGTTTCTGGCTTGCCTTGGTGTAAACAATTGTGACGCAGCAGAATAATAGCCATGCCTAGCTTCGTGCTTGTTCGGTGGCCTCACAAACACTTGGCTGGTGGCAGAGCAGGGCCGAATTGTGATATCAAAATGATATCTAAGGTTACCAAAGGCCAGGCCAGTTCACGGTGATAACACAGGGTTCAAATTTCCACTCAGTCATGGAAACCCACTGGGCAATCTTGGACAACTCATACTCTTTCAGCCTTAGAGGAAGGCAATGTCGAAACCTTCTCTAAATAAATCTTGCCAAAAAAAACCCATAGGAGAGAGTCACTGTGGCTCATAGTCCACCTGAAGGCATGTAACAATGACAACAGATGGAGATGCCTGTAACGCTGATGTAACCTGGAGAGAGGATAACCCAGGAAATGCTAGTGCTAGCTGAGGACTATTTGTTTAGCAAAACATCAGCATATTTATTTACTGAATAAATAATAAATAAAAACCAGACATCCAGAAGAATAAATAAATATGAAAGATCTTCATTCATATTCAGTTAATTTAATTAATTCATGCAATAATTTGCAGCAATGTTATCTAATGGTTTGGGTTACAATTCTGGAGAGCAGGGTTTCAATCTCCATTCAGCCATGAAAACTCACTGGGTGACCTTGGGCAAGTCACACTTGCCTCAAATGAAAACAAAAGCAAACCCCTGGTGAACAAATCTTACCAAGAAAATTCCATGATAAATCCACCTAAGGGTCAGCATAAGTGGGGAAAGACTTGAAGTCATACAACAACTATGTAATAATTAATCTGAATTAATTAATTAGTTAATTAGTTAATTAATCTGAATTAACTACTCTTTCTCTTTGGTCGTTTCCACATGATGACACTCTTCCATGTCATGGCACTGCAAATCCAGTCTGGAAGTAATGCTCCCTGCCGCACCTGCTTCCTCCCTGTGGAAATGAGCAGGATAGCCCCACCTCTTCCTTCCACAGTGCAACCAGGCACTTGCCATTGCTGTGCTGAGGCAGGAAGCATCACAAATGCACGGCCACAGCTTCTGCGCGATGGTAAGTATGGGAGTACCACACAATGGGAGGTGAACAACAGATATCCATTTTGCAAATACCATGAGAGTGTGGCTCTTCGTGATGGGATCGCAGCAGGATGGGGATGACATCATGCAGAAGCACAACCTGCCAATTGTTGCCATCCCATGGCAGAAGTGGCTCAGCATCATCATGCGGACAGGGCCTTTCTCCAATTTCTCAGATTTCTCTTGTGATATCTTTTTCTTTTAGATTTAATTTGCCCCCTAAATCTAAGTTGCAACCATGCTTGGACATTCAATGGAAGAACAGAATAAGACCCTCAAATTGACAGGGACGTTCCTAGATGTAAAACACTTATGACAGCAAAGTGGGCTTTATGTCTTATTAATCTTAAGGAGGATTTTTTTCCCCAAATGGGTATGAGCTTTCCTTTACCATTGAGGCAGACTTGCTTTGTTGATTATCCTGGCTCTTGGCTATAATGATGTCTATAGAGAATTCTAGAATGCATGAATGCTTATGTGAGTCAGATTTAAAATGTTAAAGGAATAGGGGACAAAAAACAGGTTAGCTCATCTACTGAAAATAATTACTTTTGAAACACAAAGTAGAATCTCCTTGATCCAAAATAATGTTAATTGAATTAGGCAAAAGCAAGCTTAAGGTACACCCACATATATGCTTAATCTGCATATTTGCTAATAAATGCCAGTAAACATCTAGTAACCTCCTTTCAAAGGAACCCAGACTTGAGTTACGCTGCACCCTGGAGCTTTTCACCAGTAGTGTAACACAACTAAAATAGCAGCAATAAATGCTAAAAAAAAAAAAAAAAATCACTCTCACATTCTCTACTATCACTGTTGTTGTTTTGGTGGTGGTGTGCCTTCAAGTTGTCTCTAACTTATGGCAACCCTCAGGCAAGCCTGTCACAAGGTTTTCAGGGGCTGAGAGTGTGTGATATGCCTGAGGTCACTCAGTGGGTTTCTATATCTGAGTGGGGAAACAAGCCCTGGTCTCCAGGTTTGTAGTCCAATGATAAAACTACAACACCATTCTGGCTCTCACTAGCTTCTTTACTCACAGAGAAATAGATGGGCAGGTGTGATAATGGAGGTTCCCATTATCCAGGTAACAGAGACACTTTTCACACACCACCTCCAACTCACAATGCCCATGGGATCACCATGGGATCGTGACGATGGTTCTGCATGATGTCGTCGTGATCCCATGTTGACCCTGTGGCAACCTGTTGCAATCATTCATTAAATCATTGTCGGGTTTCTCCTGGCAATGCAATGCAATTGCACAGCCCTCCCACCTCCCTCCCGCACTTACCTATCATGCGGAACGTCAGGAAGTGCAATGGCTGCACTTCCTTCCCCAGTGCTGCCTGAGAAACTGCTGCGCTGGGCTGTGGAAGGGAGGCAGGGGCAGAGTGATCGTGCTTCCTCCCATCCAGCAGGCAGCCAGTGTGGAGGGGAGCGCAGCAGAAGCAATTCCCTCCCGGGAGAGGCTTTCCCTGGATCTCCATGCGATGGCTTCAGGAAAAGGTAAGGTGAGAAAAGGGCCAGAGCTGAAGGGAGATAGTTCTCCTTCCAGGCATAGAAAGGGTTAATGAACTCCTAGCATTAAGTTACATTTGATTGGGGGTCAGCATCACAGAGGACATCACAGCTCACAAGAGATAGTTGCCCAATTGGGAGAGAAAGGTGAGAATCTTCAAGATGCTTTGATACAGAAGTTATACAAACCCTCAGGAGACCATGAGGCAAGAGGAACAAAGAGAGAACAAAGGAGAAGAAAAGACAACCAACACCGGTTGCAAGTAGGCCCAAGCTAGGCCTCCCTCCCGGCTCTGCCTCAGCACAGCATCTCAGAAGCTGACCAGCAATGTGAGTAGCTTAGGATGTTACTTAGTTAGTCATGTTAGGATTTCTGTTCTTTGGAAAGCTCTGGCTGATATGCGATACTATCTGTAACTTGTAACTATCAAGCAAACCTGGGAGGAAGTAGCCTCCCAGGCATGGTGAGATCTTGTGTTATCTACATTGCCTGTTCTTAGAATAAATGCTTTCCTGTAAAGAACTCCCTGCTTTCTTTCCATCCCCACGTGTTTCTCGGTGACACACATAGATAGGATTCCTCTCTCCCAGAGGAGGCAGGGGGAAGGAACAGAATCTTTAAGCTTAGAGACCACTGGCTCCCTTGCAGCATCCCACTGTGCTGCTGAGATTGGGACTTAATTCAGTGGATGGTGACAGTGTTTAATTAGTGGAACCTGGGGAGTTTCCATCTCCTGTTCAAGGGCAGACGTCTGCACTGAGTAGGAGAAGAGTCCCAGTTCCATGACAGCAGGATACTCCAGCATGCTTCAATTGAGGTATAAGAAAGTGGAGTGGGACTTTCAGACATACTCTACATGCAGCACGCACAAGAATCCTTAATATTACCAATGAGAATTTCTCTCCTTTTAAATGCTTTTTTTTCTTTTGTTTTTATAGAACAATGTCTAGAAAAAATGTGGACTTTTTGTGTAATATTAACTCATTGCTCAGTGACAGGTAAACTGAACAAGAGAACAAGAAGGCAGAAGTAGCCAAGAAAGTACTAAGATGATTGACTTGTGTCCGTTAGATCATTTAAAATGCAGTCTGCCCTCCATATTTGCTAGGAGTAGGGGTGCAGGACCCCTGCAAAAGTGTAAAAATCCCAAATATCAAAATGTGTGTGTCTGTGGGAAGTGGGCCAAGGCATGCTGGGAGAAGGGTCCTGGATGAGGTTGTGAGGAGTTTTGGAGTGCTGTTCTACTTTTGGGTTGGAATAGAGTTTTTGGGCTCAACTTCTCCTTAAAACTATATTAAAAACATTTTTTTAAATAGTTTTAAATGGTTTGAACTAATTTGAGTATTAGCCACCCTGAGATCTTTACATATAGTGTGACAAACAAACAAACAAACCAAAAATATTTTTGAAGGCTTTCTCAGGCCTAAGAGCCTGGAGGGCATGGCAAAATAGCTCCCAATGCCTTCTATAGGACATGGAGGGGCTTTTTTAAAAAATGGGTAAAATAGGTTGGTGTGTTCTCGCCTTCTGCCTCCTGAAAGTTGCATGCCTCTGAGTTAGACCAATGCTCAGACTCATTATAACATAGTTTCCTACTAATCGTTGTACTGTTGTGCACCTTCTAGTCATTTCCAACTTATGGTGACTCTAAGCTAAACCAAGCATGAGGTAAACTTGGCAAGATTTGTTTAGAGGCCATTGTTTTCCTCTGGGGCCAAGAAAGTGTGACTTGTCCAAAGTCACCCGATAGGTTTCCATGGCAAAGCATAGATTTGAGCCCAAACCTCTATACTGGCTGGGCTTTCTACCAAATACGGGAGCAGACGTCTCCCTTCCCAGCTTTGGGTGTTGTAATCAGGAATCAGCGTGGACAGAAGAGTGCACTGAGCCAACACACAGGGTAAGACAGAGTTTGGGTCTGTACATGGTGTACCCCTGAAATTTTGGCCACTCACAAAGGTGGTGTGAGGATTAAAATACAATGTCAAAGCTGTTCCTTTTTGACATACCTGAGCCTTCCATCCATATGACCCACAGAGCCTGGGGAAAGGGCATGGATGAAGATTCCTGAAATGCACTGGAAATAAGGGATACTGCATAATCCGATGCCCAGGCCGACACCAACCTCTAGAGAAAATACATTAGAAAGATGCACAACAAATAAAATCAACCAAGACAGTACAAGATTAAAATATTAAAAACACATTCAAATACTCTTTAAAAATCTATAGAACAGTCTGTAAACAATATTTGAATATAATTTCAATATAGAACTTTAAAACAAATACAGTATAATTTTAAATATAATTTTAAAACAAGCACTTAAAACAGATGTAAGAATGTCAAACATCAAAGTTCACGCAGAACCAACACTGTTTTAGCTGTTCACAGGAAGCGCAGGACAGATGGGGCCAGCCTAACTTCCTTTGGCAGGGAGTTCCATAATCAGAGTACTGTTAACAGAGAAAGCGCCGTTACCTGGGCATACCAGTCTAAACTCCTGAAGTGTTGGAACATGCAGCAGGACCCCCACTGATGATCTCAAATTTCAAGCAGGCTCATATAGAATCACAGAGTTGGAAAAGGCCACAAGGGCCATTGAGTCCAACCCCCTGCTATGCAGGAACACTCATCAGAGCATTCCCAACAGATGGCCATCCAGCCTCTGCTTCAAAAAGTCCAAAGATGGAGACTCCACCATACTCCGAGACAGCACATTCCACTGCTGGACAGCTCTGACCATCAGGAAGTTCTTCCTGAGGTTCAGGTAGAATCTCCTTTCCTGTAGCTTGAATCCATTGCTCCTTGTCCTGGTCTCTGGAGCTGCAGAAAACAAGCCCACTCCCTCCTCAACATGACATCCCTTCAAATATTTAAACATGGCTATCACGTCCCCTCTCAACTTTCTCTTCTGCAGACTAAACATACCCAGCTCCCTAAGCCATTCCTCATAGAGCATGGCTTCCAGACCCTTCACCATTTTGGTCACCCTCCTCTGGACATGTTCTAGCTTGTCGATATCCTTCTTGAACTGAGGTGCCCAGAACTGGACACAATGTTCCAAATGAGGTCTAACCCATGCAGAATACAGTGGTACCATTACCTCCCTTGAGCTAGGCACCATGCTCCTATTGATACAACCAAGAATCGTGTTGGCTTTCTTGGCTGGTGCATCACACTACTGACTCATGTTCAGCTTGTGGTCTATCAAGACTACTAGATCTCTTTCATATGTACTGTTATCTAGCCACACATCCCCCATCCTATATTTGTGCATTCCACTTTTTCTGCCTAAGAGTAGGACCTTACATTTCTCTGTGTTGAAATTCATTTTGTTAGCTTTGGTCCAGCTCTCCAATCTGTCAAGGTCATTTTGAATTTTCATCTGGTCCTCTGGGATATTAGCAACCCCTCCCAATTTGGTGTCATCTGCAAATTTGATCAGCATGCCCTCTACTCCTTCATCCAAGTCATTGATGAAGATGTTGAATAGTACTGGACCCAGGACAGAACCCTGTAGCACCCCACTCGTCACTTCTCTCCAGGATGAAAAGCGGCCATTAGTGAGCACCCTTTGGGTTCAGTCAGTCAACCAATTACAAATCCACCTAACAGTAGCCCTGCCCAGCCCGCACTACTACTGAAGATGGTGGCCCTTAAGTCCTCCAGGTGCCAAGCTGTTTAAGACTGGCATAGGTGGACATCAGCTGAGGTCCCACCACTATGTGAAGTTCTGCTGGCTTTCTAACCCTGCTTCTCCTCCATGCTGTTATTGATTCTTCATCTTCTCTCTTCTAGTCTTTGCACAGTGACAAAAGCCAGAAAGAGAAGAAACAGCTTCCATTTTCCATGTCTTCTCTTTCTGGACAATGTTGCAGATGGTGCCCACAGAAAGTAAACAATTACATGGACAGTTTTGATAATGGCAAAGAAGAAGAGAGTACTCTTGCTTAAAGACCTCAGAGAACTCAGAACTGACACTGGTAGTGAAACAGAGACTGCAAATATCTGGTTACAAATCACAGGTTACTTGTCATTACTTATTTTTGCTGCAACTAATTTATAGCATAATGTAATGGGGGATAACATCATTCCTTTCGAAGTGTAACTGACATTATGTTTTAGCTGTAACTACAGTGGGTTACCCTTGCTTATGTATGCTTTGTACCATAGACCAATATCACAGAATCACAGAATCTTAGAGTTGAAAGGACCACAAAGGCCATCTAGTCCAACCCTGCCATAGAGGAATGCTAAAGTAAGCAGTCCTAAAAACACCAAACTTCTGTTTAAAGATCTCCATAGAATCTCATTTCTTGTTGTTTGAATCCATTGGTTCATGCTCTAGAATATTATGTCATCTTGATGTTTTTAAAATCATGGTAATTAAGTACCTTTCAAAGTAACTTTCCAATCTCTGTATTCAGTGAAACAGTGAACATGAGTTTGCTGCTGAAAGTGGAAAAGAGTGAAAACCAACTTGGGGAAAACTTTTCTGACAGAACTGGAGTTGCTGGTTTTCTACAGTGCTTGGGTTACTTTTAATGCTTACCTGTCAGGTCACAAGGTGTCCCTGCCATGGTAATAGGTGGGATGGGAGAGGGTGGTTCCCTTGCTGAATGTGCATTTGAATGCGTATTCATTGCAACTGGCTGTATGACTGTAATCTTTGCTAATTGCTACTGTTTTCCTATGTGAAAACAATTCTGCTAACGGTTGTTCCATTGTATCTAAATAGATTACATGCTGTTACATTGTATGTGACTGATGGGGAAGTGGAAAGAGTGGAAAGTGAAAGCAGGAAATACTTGCTGCAAGAATGTTATGAGAACAGGGAGGTATGGAGGTAGCTGGGGAAGGCTCAGAGATGGGCCAACAACTGTCCAAGGACAAGCCAACCTGAGACAGGCAGTAACTTGGGAAAAGGGCAGGAGTAAAGGGTTGCGCTATATTAACCAACCTGAGCTTTCCACGTGTGAATTGTAATGACAGCCTATGAAAGGTGTATGATGCTTACTCTAATTAGGTTTGGCAACTTTGGAAGAAGTGTGCCATTGACACTCATGTTAATCCAACAAATAAACTGCTGCTAATTTCAGAGTGTGTCCTTAGGGAGTGAGTTACTCGGTGTATGACAATACCTTTATTTAAAAAAACTTCCACAATGATCCTGTCATTGAGGTTAGTGGCAGTCAATGGGAACGGATCTGTTTCTGAGCCGAAGGAAGTGATCTCCTTTGTGGTGTACATGCTGGTGCTTAGGGAACGGCAGAGTTGGGATGATAAATAGCTTCCAGCAGAATGTGGGGTGCTGAAGCTCGTCCGGACTGTGAGTGTGAGAAGACCTTTCTTGGCCTGCTGGAAACAAGAAATCACCATGAGCTGGGTCCAGTTGTAGCTTGGGCCATGTAAGGTGTTATCCCAAAAGGTGGGGGACCTTGAGGCCCACCAGCAGTGCCAGCATCTCCTTAGAAACTGGGGGGAATTACAGTTCAAAGGAAGCCTGCAAGAGGGGTAAGGGCAGGATCTTTTCACCTGTATATACCAGTACTAACTGTAGGACTCCAGTTGAAGGTTTAAATAGGATATTCTGATTGGAAAATAACAGATGCACACACACAAGAAATCAAACAGTCTCATGAACCATACAAAGTTAGCGAAGGGAGAAGGGAGAAAGTTTGAATAGAGGGAGATTTCAGGTGCAGAGAATGATATTTACCAGTCCAGAGGGAGGTCAAAATGGAGTGGGTCAGATTGTACTGAGGGTAGCACAGAACATGGGAATCTGGGGGCCAACGTGCAGAGTAACACCCAACGTACTACAAATTGCCAGGGTCAGAGCTAGGGTTTAAATATCTTTTTTCCTATCCCAAAGGAGTGAGCATTAATGGCTCTCTGGCAGAGTAAAGAAAGGTCACCCATAACAGGCTGATTGCCTAACTCTAGGTGATGAAACATCAGTGGAAGTCCTGACAGTCTCTTAATGTCTTGGTTGGTTAGTGTGAATGAGGAAAGTCTCTGTAGGAAATGTGCACAACAGGGGTGCTTGCCTGTCATCCCTGGGCAGTTTCATTTACCATTGTCTTGGCTGCTGGGGCAACTGAAAGGATTACTGGAAGCCCATTAATTTCAGGCTTTCCTCCCTAGTCTTCTTGGACTTATGAAGTGGGCATACTGAGGCCATCCTGACCTAACCCATGTTTACAGCTAGTATTTTCTTGCCATAAATGTCCAATTTTGTAAAATTATATTTCTTGCCAATGTTATCTTGTAGGGTGAGGGGTTTAAGGTGTAGTAACAAAGCTGTGTGTATAAATAGAGAAGGGTGTTGCACAGGGACATAACCTTGAATTTCTGTAGAGCTTCATAGTGGGTGAGTCCATACATCAATTCTCCATTCAGTTCCAGGATTTCATCCCCTGCAAATCAGAATAAATTAACCTGTTAGCTAATCTAAGCATGTTTTGTTATCATCACTCCTCTTTCAAAGGACAGCACAAAAAAAAAGTCCTATACTGTTCTTCTTTTTTCAGTCTCTGGTTGTGTAAATCATGCTCCCCACAGTGGAGTAGAAAAGACATTAAGTTCCCCTGATATTTATTACATCTTTGTTATTGTAATGTCTCACAAATATTCCTTCTTTAACATATTTCTTAATTCTTTTGCCACAAAATAATATTTTAAAACGTGTTCAATGATACATTGGGGCTGAAAATACTACTGCAGAAGTTAAAAATCTGTGGAGTCTGATGGACATCATATTCTGTATCTGCTGAACTAATGTGCATACTGTCAGAAACTGAATTCACACGCAAAAAGAGTACAGTGCAGAAACACTATTTATTTGGGGTGTGATACATCATACAAGACTTCAGTGAGAGAACTAAAGGCAATTAGCAAATTCAAAAGCATAAAATCCCAAGACATTTCCCTCTCTCTAGCAAGAGACCTTGAAACGGTGACAGCCTGGCAGCGCTTATCAGTACGTTCCTAGCTTTTGTTGATCTAACAGTCTTTGGTCCTGTACCTTTGTTACAAGCAGGCAGCTAACTTAAAACCTACTACATATCCCATTACTATAATATGGAGGACATCCCAACATCCTGCCTGTCCCGAAAAAAAACTAAGCACTAAAGTTGGAAATGCAGTGCAGTAGAGAAGAAAGTTAGTACTGAGTAGAAAGAAGAAGATATAGTAAACAGGAAAATGATATTGCCAAGATTAGTAGTTATGTAGGGGAGGAATATGAATCGGTGTTGGTCATGGAGGTGTTATGGATCCTGGAATCATTTGTCAAAGTAGTCTTCAAAGTGGCTGGCTTGAGTAAGCTGCAGTGAAAAACAGGGTGGATAAGTTTATAAGCTGCAGGCAATGAAAGTTCAAAACTGACATTGTTAATGGCCCGTTTGACTGGGAAAGGACCAATGCATTTAGGGGAGAGTTTTTTGGAGGGTGTATCTGAGGTTAGATGTTTAGTGGAGAGGTAGACTAGATCCCCAGGTTTGTAAGCAGGGTTGGATTGCCTTTTCCTATTGGCAAAGTGTTTGTGGGAGGCTTTAGAGGATTTAAAGGCAGAATGGACTGCTTTTCAGTTTTCTATTGCTTTGTGAGTCCAGACAACAACGGAAGGAAGATTGTTTTGTGTGGATGTGTCAGCAAGCGGGGGAAAAGACTTCGGTGTTATGCCGTAGACCAGTGGTTCTCAACCTGTGGGTCCCCAGATGTTTGTGGACTTCAGCTCCCAGAAGCCCTGAGCATTGACCATAGTGGCTGGGGCTTCTGGGAGCTGAAGTCCACAAACATCTGGGGACCCACAGGTTGAGAACCACTGCCGTAGACTACTTCAAATGGAGATTTGTTAGTTGGACTGCAGAATTGTAGGCAAATTCAGTGAATGATAGGAGGGACATCCAGTTGTTTTGGTTGGAGTTGACAAAACAACAAAGATACTGCTCCAGGGTTTGATTGATGCATTCAGTCTGTCCGTCCGTTTGGGGATTATGGTTCCTGGGTAATACCAATGGTTTTGAGCAGTGCAGTCCAGAATTTGGATGTGAAGATAGGCTCCCTGTTGGAGATGATGGTGGAGGCTAGACCATGTAGTTTCCAGATGTTGGTGATGAAAAGGTCTGCAAGTTTTTCAGCTGTAGGGACTTTTTTAAGGGGAATGAAGTGAGATTGCTTGGAGAAGTGGTCCATTACAACCCAGATGACATGGTTGCCTCGGGAGTTGGGGAGTCCCATGATAAAGTCCCAAGAAATAACATCTCAAGGGGATGAGGGTACAGGAAGTGGATGCAATAGTCTGTGTGGCTTAGAGGTAGGGGTTTTGCAGGTGTTGCAGACAGGACAGTTTTTAATGTAGTCAAGACTACATTAAAAACTGTCCTGTCTGCAACATATACAAGACCCCTACCTCTAAGCCACACGCATTTTGTGAGTCCTGGCCAATGAAAAGTTTTCTGATTGCATGGAGTGTGTTTTAAGAAACCCGAAATGGCCAGCAAGTTTGGAGTCGTGATATCTTCTTAAAACTTCATTTCTGCAACTTGGAGGTATATAAAATTTAGATCCAATGAAGGCTAAATTGTTAGTCCAAACAATTGAGCTTGGGTTGGTTTGTAGCCAGGTGTCAGATGTATAAGCAGTTTTTATGGCTTGCTGAAAGGCAGAGTCAATCATAAAGGAAATAAAGTTGCGGGCGCGTTCTTGCACACATGTCATAATTTGTAATCCAAGGGTGTCGGGGGTAAAAAGTGTTCTTTCTTTGGGTGCTGAATTGTGGTCAGGAAATTCGTGACAAGGCAGTCTCGATAGAGAGTCAGCTAAAGTGTTAGTTTTTCCTGGTTTGAAAACAATCTTGAATCTAAAGCGTTGGAAAAAATTGGCCCATCGTGCTTGTTTAGGGGTTAATTTTCTGGCGGTTTTTAGGGATTCTAGGCTGTGATGATCAGTCCATACTTGAAAGGGTAGTTTTGCGCCTTCGAGGAAATGTCTCCAAGTGATAAGGGCAAAGTGGATGACCGTGGCTTCTTTTTCCCATATCAGCCAGTTACGCTGGGGTTCAGAGAACTTTTTGGAGATGAAGGCACATGGTTTCAGATGTCCTTCATTGTTGTATTGGAGAAGTACTGCTCCCATAGCAAAATCAGAGGCATCGGTTTGTATTATGAATTCTTTTTCAGTGTCCGGGAACAGTAGAAGGGGTTCTGAGGTGAATTTGCGCTTGAGTGCATCAAATTCAGCTTGGCATTTATCTGTCCAGGTGATCCGTTTGGATGGTTTTCCATTGGTATCGGGAGCCTTCTTTAAAAGATCAGTTAATGGGAGTGTAATCATGGTGAACCCGTCGATGAAACTGCGGTAGAAGCTGGCAAAGCCAAGGAATTGTTGTAGTTGTTTTCTGGTTCTAGGGGCTGGCCAGTTCAAAACAGTTTTGAATTTTGAAGATCCATGTTTAGGATATTGTTGCAAACTCGATACTCTCTAGATAGTCAAAAGTTTGGGTGTGAAATTCACATTTAGAGAGTTTCATCACAACTTCTATCTATAAGTCTCTGTAAAACAGTGTGGACAAGTTTGGTGTGATCTTATAGCATTTTTGAGTAGATTAAAATGTCATCTAGATAAACTACAACACCATTGTAGAGATTGGTCTGTGTCCCACTCGTCAGTGTCCAATCCAGAGGTAGTCAGGGGACTGTACTCGCCATCACAAGCTCGAGCGGAGGTTCCGCTGGTGAGGCATTTGGTCTGCGGTTTTGGAGTGTCGGCTTTTCGGGGAGCAGGCTTGGTAGAAGGGGTTGCAGGCTTTTCTTCTGCAGCTTTCTTTTGGCTTTGGCTATTGCTGGCAATGTGGCCCCTTTTTCCACACAAGAAACAGGTTCCTTTACACAGTCATTTCTTCTTTTCTTTGCTGCTCAGGAAAGTGGACTTTCTGGATCCTGGAGTTCGGTGTCTGATTTCTTGGGCTTGTCTTTGTCTGGAGAGTTAGACACTTTCCAGTATGCTTTCTACTTCCCCAGCCAATTTCATCCATCCCAACAGACTGGCTGGGTCTCCTTGCGAAAGGCAGCGGTCCAGAATGGTGGGGTCAGCCCATCTCGGAAAAATTGCTTGAGTATGTCATCCCTCCATTCCAGGATCTTGGCAGCAAGCTTTCTGAATTCACGGGCGTATTCCCCGATGGTTCCTTTCCCTTGGCACAGTTTTCTGAGCTGCTGTCTGGCTTGTTCTTGCACGAAAGGGTCTTCAAAACTCTCTCTCAGACGGTGTACGAACAGCTGGAGATCGGCTGTTTCCTCGGCTCAAGAGTCAAACAGACTGGCGACCCACTCTGCTGCTTCACCTTTCTGGTGTTGGTTCAGGTATCTTACTCTGGTGGCATCGTCGTTGAAGCTGTTTCCATAGTCAGCCATGTAGTTGGAAGCCATGTTGAGGAAGGAAGTCAGGGTTGCCCTATCTCCATCATATGTAGCCTTCATCTCTTGAAAGGGTCTGGGTCCTGCTTGAGGAGCCTGTATTCCAGGGGGTGCTGGAGCTGCGGCTGCAGGAACTGCTGCTGCGGGCATTTGCTGTAGGGCACACCCGAGCTGGGCATCAGGATTCCCCAGTCGGCTAGCTGGGCTCTCAGTCTGGATATCTCTTCTCGTTGTCTTTCCACTTCTTCTTCTCTGGCTAGAAGCTGCTCCACCAGGTTTGTCTTGCTGATAGAAGTATCCCATCTTGTAGCTCGGTGGCGTTGCCTTTGAACCATGTCTGGTCACTCTCCCCAGGCCCAAGATTGGCCTGTTATTGGGGTGGTTAAAGGAAGCAAGGGTCTCACTTTGGTTCGTGCATCTGGGGCCGGGCTAGGGTCCTGTTCATCAGATTCGGCTTGTTCACCACCTGGGTTTTCGGTGGCTTTGCTGACTACCCCCTCTTCCAGGGGTTCTTTCTTCAGTTTTTTGGTACATGTTGTAGGATCTGATCTTTGAGTCCTCTTACTCTGTCAGGAACTGAATTCACATACACAAATAGTACAGTGCAGAAACACTATTTATTTGGGATGCGATGCATCATACAGGACTTTAGTGAGCGGACTAAAGGCAATTAGCAAATTCAAAAGCATAAAATCCCAAGACGTTTCCCTCCCTCTAGCAAGAAACCTTGAAGCGGTGAGAGCCTGGCAGCGCTTATCAGTACATTCCTAGCTTTTATCTAATGGTCTCTGGTTCCCATGCCTTTGTTACAACCATGCAGCTAACTTAAAATCTACTACATATCCCATTACTAATATGGAGGGCATCCCGACACATATCAGACATGGTTAACCTGCAGTTGAATTCTTGTCCCAGTCAGATTGTTCAGCACCCCTGTTTAAAGTTCACAACAATTTAAACCCAACAGTTGCTAATCCCATTTTGGCAACCCGTTGATCTTGTTATGCATGCCTTAGATGTGCATAAATTCCTTCAAGGGAAGCAGCTGGACCTTTTCTGTACAAGACTACAGGAATAGAGTTGTACCTATGTAGCCACTAACTATATTGCACATGGGTCTGCCATGATTCGCAATGTGCATTTGTGAGCATTGAATATGCAGATATGTACAAGCATGTAATGCTGTAATTCACTGGCAAGGTGACCTGAGTGTAATACATGATTTTGGCCAACAGGCTGAGTCTGCCAAAGCACACTGTAACTCTTGCTAGAATCCTATGCCTCTCAAAGAAGCTTGCTGAATTTTAGTAAGCTGTGGTAATTTATCTATTTGTAGTTTAAAAATTTAATATTTGCTGTATTCATTTTAACAGATTTAAATAAAATAAATAATTTATTTAAATAATATTTTTATTTTAAATATGTAAATAAATAAATAAATTTACATATTTATATATGTTTATTTAAATATTTTTATCCCCACTCTATCTCAAGATCTCAGGCTAGTATGGGATAAAATCAACATGCTGCATTTAAAGCAATGCAAACAATAAAATGTTTTTTAAAGGATAAAAAATATTTAACAAGTTAAGACACATTAAAACCAGTTAGAAGACTTGAAAATAATTTAGAATCACACACGTGTGGATCTGCATTAAATACATTTTTATCCTGCTCTTTAAACCTGGAGAGACCCAAGAATGGCTCAATAGTAAAACGTTAGAAAAAGCAAGCCAGCAATGAATTAAATAATTTTGAATAACATGGTTACTGTCAAACCAAACCATTCCAAAAAATGGGGAGCACCTTTGAAAATACTTTATGCTGGGCAGATACTGTACAAGTTTTTTCAACTACAAGTCCCAGAATTCCCCAGGCAGTACAGCCAGCGACCACACTGGCTGAGAGATTCTAGGAAGCGTACTCCAAATATAACATTTACAGGCTCTGACTTGAAGAAGGGACTTTGAGGAAGATTCGGACAGGTTCATGTAGAAGCAAGCAGTTTTTGAGGTACAATCGGTCCTCCATGTTTGCAGGTTTCAACTTTCACAGATTTGATTATTTGCAAGTTTCTCCAACTTCTGCCCATCTCCAAGTGCTTCTTTTCCAGGGGAACCTTCCCTTTCGGTGGCTCCGATCAGGCCATACAGCCCTTTTAAAACCTGCCTTTCATCCTACTCTTCCTCCACCAGGCACTGCCTGGACAGCTAAGGATGGTTCACACCCCAGTTTCTCAGCACCACAAACTCTTTCTCAATGGTCCCCCATACCCAGGGAAGCAGATGGGTAAGAGAAAGAGAGTATAGGGCCACCATGCCAACCCATCCCCTGTTCCTCTCCTTTCCCTGACCTAGTTTGGACCCTCGGTGCCCATTCTCCCCACCCATGCCTCAGCCGCCTTCCCATCCAGCCACCAACACATTTTGATATTTGTGTTTTTTTCCCTTTTGCAAGGATTCTGCGCCCCCTAGCCCCAGCAAATGTGGATGGCAACTGTACATTCATCCTGAACCATGAAGGGCTTTAAAGGGCAGCAGGGCTATCACTCTCAACTAGATCCATAGAGCTGGAAGGGACCTAGAAGTCACCCAGTGTTTGCTGTTGGATTTTTTCCAGTACAGGACTCCAAAAAGATTTCTGTCCGGCCTCTGTTTAGCAGTATCCCACAAACAATAACCCGCTGCTTCCTGAGGCAGTCTGTTCCACCCAACAGCTCTTAATAGGAATAACTTTCTCCATATGTATAGCCAAAATCTGTTTCCTTGCAATTTCAACACATATAGGCCATTTCCGCACTACATTTTTATAGTGCTATTATTCCACTTTCAACATCCTATGGAATCCTGGGGTTTGCAGTTTAGAGAAGGGTCATTTAGAATTCTCAGTCAGAGAGCTCTTTGGCCTCAGGAAACTACAAACCCCAGAATTCCACACAATGTTGAAAGTGGCATAATAGCACTATAACAGTGTAGTGTGGAATGGCCATAGTTCTTGTAGTTAACCTCTTCTTTCCACTTCTTCAGTGTTCAGTGTAGTGTGGAATGGCCATAGTTCTATTGGCAAACAGGGGCTGCTTCACACTACATAATGACTTCACTTTAACTTCCATGGTTGCATCCTATAGAATCCTGGGACTGGCAGTTTAGGGATAGATATTTAGAATTCTCAGCTAGGGAGCTCTAGTGCCTCACCAAACTACAAACCCCAGGATTCCACAAGAGCCGGCCATCATCATTAAAGTGGAATCAAAGTGCTATAAATCTTTAGTGTGAAAGGACACCAGGTCAGTTACATCTTTTGTATGGGTGTATATACCTTCAAGTTGCCTATGAATTAATGGACACCCCATGAGTTTCATAGGGTTTTCTTAGGTAAGGAATACTCAGAGGTGGTTTTGCCAGTTCCTTCCTCTGAAATGTAGCCTACAGCACCTGGTGTTCATTGGCAGTCTTCCATCCAAGGACTAACCAGATCCTACCCTGCTTCACTTCCAAGATCAGATTAGATCTGATGTCTTTAGGGTATGTACCATAAGCCTCTTTTTTGTATCTTCTACACGACAGCATTTGAAGACTGCTGATCTTCCTGTAGTGTTTGCTCCAGCTTAAACCGTAGACATTTAGATTATTTATACAGGGTCCAGGTTCTCCTACCTTCTTGCAGTCTTCCATCGGCAGCGGCAGCTCCCTGGGGAAAGATCGTCTTCACATAAATGCCAATGGGGCCATAAATGCTGTCTTGACCCCCCACAATGCTGAAGCCCAGCCCCTGATGGGAAGACACAGAGAGAGCATTGTGAGTTAATGCACATTGGCTTGCTTTGAACTGCTCAAACAATTATTTGAAATTAATATTGCATATGAAAAGCCAACGCAAATCCCAGAAAATTCAGTGGTACTTACTCCCAGGTACACATGGACTAATTTGCTTTGTTCCAGTCCATGTTTGTTTCACATATATTCACCCTTCCATTCAGTTTTAGCCATGTATTTTTTTAAATGCATGTAATACGAGCATTTATTTTTGCAAACAAAACAAAAATTAATTTATTAAAATATGTATATCTTACCCTATAGCCAAACATTTTAGGGCAGCTCACAATAAACTAGGTTAAAATAATAAATAGTAACAATAGATTAAAACAATTTTTAAAATATTAAATGGAATTAATACTTAAAACCAGGAGATTTAAAACTGGTTAAAACAATTTTAAATAATGCAATTGCAAAATGTATGCATCCTGGATAAAATCAGTTACGTCTAAAGGCTTAATACAAAGCTAAATATTGAGATGACTTTTATTTTCCTGAATATGCTAATATAGCCACCTCCCAGAGCAACACATTTGGCGGGGGGGGTGAACTCTTGAACTTAAGCCATTTCCACATTAGACTGTTACAGTGCTGTTATTCCACTTTCAACATCCTATGGAATCCTGGGGTTTGGAGCTTCAGGAGGGGCCAGGATTCCATACGATGTTGAAAGTGGAATAATAGTGCTATAACAGTCTAGTGCAGAAATGGCCTTAGCCTCACCAAATTTTCCTGTCCAGCTGCCTGGGTTTCACAAGAGAAAACACATAAGGAAATGAAGCACCTCACCTTCCCCTGACCTTTCATTAAAACAATATTGGAAATGAAGGAGGCCTGTAATCCACATGAAGCGTGCATTAGCTGGACTGTACTTAAGGATCGAGACATCCTGGAAAGAGGCTGCATTTAAAAAAAAATGATGGAGGGGGAGAGGTTAATGCGATGTTACCGGAATGGACAACAACTCGTTGATATTACTACAATTACTAGAAGTAATCTAGACACCTTCCATTTTGACACTTTGATCTTCTGCCTCTTAATGTTTTTGGATTCCAGTTCCTATCTATCCTGGCAGCCATAATAAATGTTCAGGAATGAAGGGAAATGGAATCCAACAACATTTGGGGCTTTATCACATCAAACAGGTAAATTGCATTTACAGCAGTATGATATTGTATTTGGTTGGGACTTATCACATGATGTAATTCTTCTTCTGTTGTTCTCTCAGTGGGAGACCATTTGGAAATGTTTCTTTTACAAAAGAGGCCATCAATCTATTGATCATCTCCTTTGTAAAAGAAACTCTTTCCAAATGATCTCACAGTAGGAGATCAACAGAAGGAGAATGAATGTCATGTGGTAAGTCCCAGCCAAAGACACTGACTGTTTCTACACACTAGACTGTTATAGTGCTATTATTCCACTTGCTGCATCCTGTGGAATTCTGGGGTTTGTAGTTTCCTGAGATCCAAGTGCTCTTTGGCCGAGAATTCTAAGTGCCACTCCCTAAACTGCAAACTCCAAGACTCCATAGGATGTTGAAAATGGAATCATAGCACTATAACAATTTAGTGTGGAAATGGCCTAAGTCTCTGACAAGGGTCCTTTTTACAAAGTCCTTTTGTGCATGTCCAGCCCCCCCTTTTCCTCCTTGTTCTCTGTCTTGCTGGGTTGTTTTAGCAGCAGCATCATTTGGGAGGATACTGATGGAGTGTGGAGAAACACAAACTTTTGGTGCTGGGCTGCAGAAGCCTATCTGTAATAAACAGTGCAATAAAACTTGATCTGGGAAAGAACAGGTGTCTACTCTAGTTGAGCCTACTGTAGCGGTGTATGCCTGTCTACAGCAGGCAAGATAAACAGCAGCTGCTTTTGGAATCCCTTAGTAAGCATGGGTGAACGGCCAAAAGGAAAAAAAGGGGGGAGGGGAGAGCAGAGCAGAGCAAATAAACCTCACTGGATACCCCCAATATCTTTTTAAAAAAATAGATCTATACATTTGGCCTCCAAAATAGAAATCATAAGAAAAGTCAAGGCTAGCAGGTGGTGGCGGGGGTGGGGATCATCCCTGGATAATTTTTCTAAGTAGTCTCTAGAAGGTTCAAAATGATTTTGTTCACTTATGCAAGGCTTACTTGACCTGGTTATTTCACTTATAGGAACCTGTCCCTATTCTTTCCATGTTACTTCTATGGTACCAAAGTTTCTGTTGAAAAAGTAATGCCTAGGAACACCTACTTCATTAACCGAAGTATACCTGTCCAGAGACACAGTTGGGCAGGCTTCTTTGCACATGGATGCTTCAGCTTACAGGAGCATGGGCTTTACTACTGTATAATCTTGAAGCCCTACTGGAAATTCTGGGCTATCGCAATGCAATCTGCCTCATTTCAGGGAAGCTGCTTGTAATTGGTTTGAAGGTGCAATGAGGAGGGAAATCCTTGGTCATATAGCTGTCCTGCAGCTGTTCCTTAATTAACTTTGCCTTGGTGCTGCAATTTCCCTTTCCCCTTGCACTCACTGGAGCTCTTCCTGCTGAGCTGTCCAGCTGCTGTGAGAATGACTTCCGGTTGCTGTAAAGAGAATGAGACTGTCTGTATCGGCAGGCTGATTTTTTTGCCATGGGACCATCAATTTCCCCTATCCAGTAGGGACTCACACCTATTCAAAAACAGAAAGGAAGAGATATGGAACAGTTGCAATGATATATAATGTTATTGGATTCTTACAGTATGAGTACAAGAAACCTAAAAAGGGAAAGGGGAAGTATATGGAGTAGGAACATATGCCATGTAGCTACAAACAAACTTGTTGTGAAGGCTGGATAGCGAAGAAAGCTAAAAGGAAGAAAATCAACTCATTCAAAATGTGGATACCGTGGACTGCTAAAAAGACAAATAAATGGGCAGTAGAATAAATCAAGCCTAAACTCTTCCTAGAAACCAAGATGATGAAAATGAGACTGGGACCCTGTGAATGAGAGACCTCCCACATCACCCTATCAGCAACAGTCCTGCTCAGGTCTTGCAGAATCAGGGCTGTGGCTTCCTTGATAGAGTCTATCAATTAGTAATATGGTCTTCCTCTTGTCCTACTACCTTCTACTTTACCAAGCATTATTGTCTTTTTTAGTGAGCCATGTCGTTTCATGATACATCCAGTCTCAGTTTGGTCATTTTGGCCTGTAGGGACAGTTTGGGCTTGATTTGCAGTAGGACCCATTCCTTTGTCTTTTAAGCACTTCACAGTATCCACAGAACTCTTCTCCAGCACTACATTTCAGATTAATTCATTTTCTTCCTATCAGCTTTCTTCGCTGTCCAGCTTTCACAACCATACATAGAAACTGGAAATACAATAACAAGGACAATCCTAACTATAGTATTCAATGATATGTCTTTACACTTCAGGATCTTGTCTAGTTCCTTCAGTCCTAGCCTTCTGATTTCTTGACTGCCATCTCCATTCCGACTAATGACTGGCTCAAGGACCAGAAGATCTTGAACCAGAAATCAAGCATGCATGTCTCTTCTCTCTATATTTCGGTCTCCCAACAAGACTGGGGCAGCTGGACAGTTTGGGCTTGATTTGCAGTAGGACCCATTCCTTTGTCTTTTAAGCACTCTGCTGTACCCTCAGAACTCTTCTCCAGCACTACATTTCAGATGAGTTCATTTTCTTCCTATCAGGTTTCTTCACAGTCCAGCTTCCACAACCACACATAGAAATTGAATATACAATGGCATGGGCAATCATAACTTGAGTATTCAAATGATATATCTTTACATTTTGGGATCTAGTTTAGTTCCTTCATAGCTGCCCTTCCAAGTTCTAATCTTCTTCTGATTTCCTGACTTCGGTTTCCATTCTGATTAATGACTGGAAAATCATGAACTATTTCAACATTTTCATCTTCTACTATGAAGTTGTGTGAATCATCTGTAATTATTATTTTTGTTTGCCTAATGTTCAACTGTAAACCTGCCTTGCACTTTCTACTTGGACTTTCTTCAGGAATCATTCCAAGTCTTTCCTGTCTTCTGCTTGTAGCATGGTGTCATTACTTACTCCTTTTAAAAGGAACCTGTCAACACTACTCATTGCTAAAAGAGAGCAACTGTTGCAGTCTCCACTATTAGAGCTACTTTTAGCTATATTTTTTTTAAAAAATTAAACATTAAAAAAGGGACAAAAATACTGTGAAATATCCCCCTGGAAAAAAAAAAACATTTGAGGAGAAATGAGTAAGCATGATTTGTAACACTCAAACCGACTATCATCACATTGTATCAAGGTGTTGTTGTTTTTTTAAGAAAAAGGGAGTAACATCATTGCTAACTTTGTTATTCCCCCACAAAATAACATGCAATATGTTGCTTCCAAAATCATGGGGAGGAAGAGAACAATAACTCTGGTTAGATTTTTTTCCACTTTTAATTTAATGTAATCTTCTTGTAATGAGAACATCCAGAAGAGCTAGAATAGCCTACAGAAGATACTAATGGTAAAGAGATTATATATTAAGAAGGCCATTTCTGCACTAGACTGTTTAGAGTGCTATTATTCCACTTTCAACATCCTATGGAATCTTGGGATCCTAGGGAAGGCCCATCCCTAAACTGCAAACCCAGGATGCCGTAGGATGTTGAAAGTGGAATAATAGCACTCTAACTGTCAGGAGACATATGTGTTTATTGTTTAGATTAGCATAGCAAGGGATCATCAGAAGGGTGTTACCTATATACTGGAATTTACACAAGAAGAACATTCCTTCCGGCTAGAGTTTCCCAGGAATAAGTAGATCAGATAAGGCTCATGGTGATTTATGGCCGCCAAAGCTTTGATGGTTCGGTCTGTGAAGTTAAGCGTTTACATGTAAAGTGCGGGAAACAAATCCCATTCGCGATCTTTAAAGTCTGAAGACAGCATCACCACTCTGCTCTCAATAAAACTACTTCTAGTTTATTGAATACGTTTGTGAGTGAATCTGTTCCTAACAGAAAGATCGCGAAACTACAAATTTTTCTTCCAAATATGCATCCAGAAATGGACCAGGGGAGCACTGGGAAGAGTGGGTAACCGCAGGGGCTGACGGAGCTGCAGGAATTGAAGTGCCTAGGAGCCGAGATTGAAGCACGGCCGACAGTGGCTTTCGAGACTCCTGCAAGCGGCCAAACCTGGGCCTGGGGAGAGAAGCCACGTATGTCCCAGAGGCAACGCAGGTGCGCCGAAAGGTGGGATACCTCAGCGACCGAGCTAGCCTTTCTGGAGGAGATAACTCACTTGGAAACAAGACTTGCGCAGCAAGGTGAGGAGATGCTGGAACTCAAAGCGCTGCTACGCAAGATGAACATCCGTCCACCGTGAGGACGGGAACCACGAGCTGCTGCTTCAGCGGCAGGTGCCGCTGGACCACCACAGCAACCAGGCGAGCCAGGACCGGCACCCCCACCACGCAGGAATATTGGAGAACTTAAAGTGTCTTTCGACGGAAAGGGAGAGAAGCTCTCCTATATTATGATGATGTCCAATAATTTCATGATGGATTACGGCCACCTGTTTCAGGATGATGCGGTATCCAATGACACGGACGGGGACCTTGACGCTGGCTGTGAAACTTGGAGCGCAGCGGAAATCGCTGTAAGTACTAATAAGGTTCCCCACTTATTCACTACTGTTAAGTTTACGGGTGGAGATGGGACATTGCATGAACATAGGGCCTTAATTGACTCTGGGTGCTCCAGGAGCTTGTTCACCCCAAATTGGCCAGGAAGCTAAATCTTCTTTATGAGCTTCTGAAGCGCCCCATAAAACTGACACAAATGGATGGGACACCAATGGTTGGAGGGGTCGTTGACAAGATATCCGAGCCTGTAGCGTTCGAACAGGTAACAAGTACAGGCTGCATTTCCTGGTTCCTAAAGAAGTACAGTTTAAGTTGGTTTTGGGGATTGACTGGCTTCGCAAATATAACCCCCAAAGAGACTGGAGTGATGACACTATAACTGCTGCAGAGTTATCCCTTTCTCTGTCCTAGGAGGAATTGCAACGGATTCCTTCTCACTACCAGGATTTACAAAAGGTTTTCCTTGAAAAGGAGGCCGATAAATTGCCTCCGCACATGGAATACGACTGCAAACTTACCTTGATAGAGGGGGCTAAATTGCCTAAGCCCAAGATTTACCCTATGAGTCGTCAGGAGCTCCTTGCTCTCAAAAAGTTTTTGAACAAAAATTTGGAGCATGGGTTTATCAAGCCTTCTACGGCTCCCATGGCAAGTCCTGTCTTTTTCAGGAAGAGAAAGCCCCCAACGCCGATCCGAGACTGGTAGTAAACTATGCTGCAATTAATCAAGCCATCTCTTCTAATTGTTACCCTATTCCACTGATACGGACTGTGCTGGACCATCTGGTCCAAGGGAAAATTTTACCAAACTTGATCTAAAAGAGGCTTTTCACAGAATACAGATGGACCCGGACTCTGAGTGGTTGACCACTTTTGCTACTCCTTTAGGCAATTTTAAATGGACTGTCCTTCCTTTCGGATTACAATCAGGTCCCTCTGTTCTTCAAATGTTTTTGAATGCTCTTTTTCATGACTTATTGTACAGGGGGTCCTGATTTATTGGATGATATATTGATTTATGCAGACTCCATGGAGGCTCATGTAGCTTTGGTGCGTGAGGTGCTTAAATGTTTGATTGAGAACCACCTCATGGTTAATCTATCGAAATGTCAATTTGATACTCAGGCTTTCAATTATTTGGGCTATCAGATTCAGGATAATTCCCTAAAAATGGACCCTTCTAAGATTAACTCCGTTTTGCAATGGCCCACCCCCAGAACAGTGAAGCAGCTGCAGCAGTTTGTGGGCTTTGGGAACTTTTATCAGAATTTCACTGACAATTTCGCATCCATAGCCCTTCCGCTTATGAACCTTTTGTGCAAACCTAAGGGCTCTCCCGCTGGCAAGCCACATAAATTTGCCTGGTCCCCAGAATGTCAAGCTGCTTTCGACATGCTGAAAGCTAAGTTCACTTCTGAGCCTTTACTGCTTTTCCCGGAAGCAGAGAAACCATTTATAGTGCAGACAGATGCTTCAGATTTCGCGATGGCGGCTGTGCTTTTACAGAATGACTCGGAGGGAGCACTTAAGCCATTTTGAGGAAATTTTCTCCCCAACAACGTAATTGGCCTATTTGGGAGAAGGAGACCAAGGCGATTCAGTTAGCGCTGTCTTCCTGGCGTCATTTACTTGAAGGGGCCCGGCATCCCTTTGAAGTTTGGACTGATCACAGGAATTTACAGGCATTGCAGTCCGCCAAGAAACTCTCACCTAAACAGGCGCGGTGGGCTGAGTTTTTCCAGCATTTTCGATTTGTTTTCAAGCCTGGCCGCTCTAACCTGTTGGCTGATCCTCTTTCTCATCTGCCATGCTTTGAAACAAGCGCCACGGAATCCCCTCCGCAGACTCTGTTTCCTGCCTCCTCCTTTGCCTCACAAGTGACCACTTGATCGTTTGCTAAATCGAGATTTTCTGCTTCTTTTCTGTGTGATTTCACGCTTCGAGATGTGATAGTTCACTTGGCACACACCGATCATTGGCTCCAGGCTAACAAGGACAAGATTGCCTGGGTTGACAATCTGCCCTTTATGGCACCAAGTTTATTTTCCCCCCGGCGGCCCGCGAGAACGTCCTGTCAGGAATCATGATAGCAAACCCGCTGGACATTTTGGGTATTTAAAAACCTTACATGCGGTTCGTCGCCTCTTCTGGTGGCCGGGCTTGAACTCCTCCATGCAAACTTCTGTTAAACAGTGTGCCACCTGCAATGTTGCTAAATCACCTTCCACAAAACCCCAGGGGCTACTGCAACCTTTGCCTGTTCATTCTGCCCCTTGGTCCGTGATTGCTTGGGATTTCATCATGGGTCTCCCCTCTTCACAAGGGTTTCATGCTGTCTGGGTCATCACTGACCATTTTTCCAAGCAATGCCACTTTGTACCTCTGAAACGGGTGCCCACTGTGGGAAGCTTGCTGAACTATTTGTCGCTCACATCTGGAAATACCACGGGTCGCCTACTGAGATTATTTCTGACAGGGACCCAGTTTTCACTTCCAAGTTTTAGACTTGTTTGTTAAAGACCCTGGGGGTAACGCAGAAACTCAGTAGTGCTTATCACCCCAGACGGATGGCAGTCGGAGCGGGTCAATAGATCCCTTGAACAGTTCCTCAGGTGTTTTGTCAGTGAGAACCAGACTGATTGGGTTTCGCTGCTCCCATTTGCTGAATTTGCCATCAACTCTGCAGTTCATTCCTCGACTGGACTGCCTCCATTTGAAATTGTTTATGGGTTTCTCCCTTCCCCCCTTTTCCCCCCCTCACCCTCCCTCCCTCTGCTCCCCCTTCTGTTGAAGCTTGGGTCTCCAAATTTTCCACCACTTGGCAGTCTGTCTCCTGCGCTCTCACATCCGCTAAAGCCGATTACAAGTGTTTCGCCGACCGCAAGCGGATGCCGAATCCCAATTTTAAGCCAGGTGATCTGGTTTATCTGTCCTCCAAAAATATTTCGCTGCCCTCCCCATCTAAAACACTTGCTCTCCGTTTCCTAGGACCCTTCTCTGTGAAATGTGTCGTTAATGATGTATCTTTTGAATTGGATCTCCCTTCCTCCCTTAAAGCTGTTCATCCTGTGTTTCATTCTAGTTTGTTGAAGAAAGCCCATTTGCCAACTTCTTCGAAGACTGATGTTCCGAGTGCCCTGGTTGACGTTTCACTCTATTGTTGTTGAAATATATTCCTGCTGTAGCTCTGTGATATTTGGGTTTTATTTTATATGTACATCTGTAGTTTTCTAAATTGTGTTTCTTTTTTCTCTTTTCTTTTCTTTTCTTTTATTATTTTTTTTTTTTGAAGGGAGGCAGGTGTCAGGAGACATATGTGTTTATTGTTTAGATTAGCATAGCAAGGGATCATCAGAAGGGTGTTACCTATATACTGGAATTTACACATGAAGAACATTCCTTCTGGCTAGAGTTTCCCAGGAATAAGTAGATCAGATAAGGCTCATGGTGATTTATGGCCGCCAAGGCTTTGATGGTTGGGTCTGTGAAGTTAAACGTTTAAATGTAAAGTGCAGGAAACAAATCCCATTCGCGATCTTTAAAGTCTGAAGACAGACACCGCTCTGCTCTCAGTAAAACTACTTCTAGTAGATTAGATGGTCAAATAGGCTGTCCTTCGATAACACTGCTTCCTATGGTTGAAATTTCATATCTGTCATTTACTCACTGCAAGATATTAACTACACTGCTCTGTCTTACAGAACTGCTTGTGACGAATACTTAGATATTATGTATTTGTATGTATGTATGCATATAATCATTCCAGAATGTTACCCTGTTTTTCGGGGATCCTGGGAAGGACGCCAAATAACCAAATATTAACACAAAATTGGGGAAATTAACTGGAGCAGACTCAATGGCTAGCTAGAGGCAGGGTAACTTTGCAGGACCTTTTGCCCTATGTATACAGCGTCAGACCAGTGAGCCAAACAAATTACAGAGTAAACCAATTAATGTTTTATTGAAAAGTAAACAAATAAGACAAACAATCACACCACTAACTAAATAAGAAATAGGAAAATGGAAATGAATTTTAGGGATAGGCAATACGGCACCTGATCACGTAGTCCTGGACAGCTGAAGAAAATGAGACTTAGTAAGATTCCTTGGGGAGCTCGCTATACAGGCTGGCAGCAAGGCGGGGTGAAACTCAAAAGGCGGCTCTCCTCAACTATCAGAACTAGGGGTTTTTATAACAAAAATTGTGCCTGCGATCCATGTCATAAACTTTGAGAACAAAGTTAGCTTTGAAATGCACCAAAAGGCTTAGAAGTGGATCAAAACATCCGTGGTAGATCAATCATGCAGCACAAGTGCCAATCAATGGACACTTTTTATGGTCTTGTTATTTATGGGCACGAATCAGGTATCTTGTGAGATGAAAGGAATAGGTCATCCAGATCCTGGAACAACAACCAAGGCTTTGGAATGCCCGCCTGAGAGGGGAAGTTGGAATTCCCGTCATTAAACGGCTGCTCCTTGTGTCTGTGTTTCCTCGGGATCCTTGCAAACACATGAGCCAGGGTGCCATGGAAAGGTCAAATTATTTGATATCACAAAGGGATATCTAGTGCTATCAAAGTTTATGCCTAAATCACAGTTACAAGAATGCTATTCAGTATTAAATAAACTTACTGGCTGAATTACTGCGAGTCCTCTGGCATTTGGCTTTTGTCTGTAGAACAGAGCCATTTTGTACGTCTTGTCTAGAAGATGGTTCTTTGCGTGAGCAAACTGAGGATTCCTGTGATGGAGGGGAAAGAAATTTGGAAGATCTCAAACAACATTTGTTACAGTTTAAAAGGCTCAAAGCTTGTTCAGAGTTTCATACCTCATTAATCCTCTGCCATCTCACTTTTTCAACTGTTTTTAAAATGTCTCACTTTCTCTCTCCTCCTTTCACTTTCCCCTTTGTCCTCAGTTTAGCCCAATTGCTGAAAGCTGAGTTCAAAGCGCAAAAGTAGTTTGTATTCCATTAACTCGGCTGTTGTGGGGGAGAGGAGTGGAGTGGATGGGGCAGAAGACTGCCCTTCCCAGTAAGCTCAGGTAAAAGCAAACTTCTGCAGCCTCTCCTAGCTTGTCCATTCCTCCTCATCTGTAACTTTTTCCACTGTAACGACATGCTGATGTTGCCTGGCCACACATGCTTTGGTTTTCATCTGTGAAATGTTGAAGAATGTAACATACACTGGAGCCAACATCCCACAAGACACAGACCACACCTCACCCAAGTGCTGGTAGGAAGATTTTTTCTGTCCCCTTTCCTGTCATCCTCATTGAAGGCATCTTTGGGTGACTCTGACAATTTTAGAAATTCTTAATTCCTTGCTGAAACTTTGATTGATGGAACTTAGTACAAGCAGAGTGCAGGCAACTTCCAGAGTTTCACAAGCAAAAAAATAAAAGGCAGGTCCCTACCAGCAAGGAACAAACAAATTAAAACCAGTAACAGGAACCAGGAATCATTAAAGTCAGTGCTGACTCCTACTGTATGGCATTCCTTCCTGAAAGATACATGATTAGGCTTACCTTGGCTACTTATAATATCTGAACTCTGTGGTTTTAAACTGAAAATGTTTAGATGATACTCATTGTTTGTGGATGTTTTCAAGTGGGATATCACTGAAGTGGTTTTATTTATTTGGGGTGGGGGACAGTTGGACAAAAAAATTCAGCTCAGTTCTGATTTGGAAGTTGTTTCAGGACTAACACCAGAATTGGGTATAGCTTCATAGATGGTAGGGTCCAGCCTTACCAGTGTCCAGTTGTCAAGAATCTATTGGCTCTGCTGCTTTGGTATCAGATTTGTTCATGGGCAAATAGGTAGCAATAGCAGTAAGAAGACTGATGCCTATTTGTTTACCAGCCTCACCCCTGGCCATGGACAGCAATAGCAATGCAGAAGATAAAGCCCACTGAGTGGGTGAAGACTTCCCAGAAATTTAATTTGCCCATAGCTGGTGAGATCTTGGTTAAACTAATGAAATATGCTTTGTTGTTTACTGAGCATTTTTTAAAAATGTTTGGAATAGAATGATACTACAGTGCAGTTGCCACTTTTCTTTCCTAACTGAATTAATACTAGATTTTGTTATTTTCTGTAGTGGTGCCTTTCTCAGCTGTAGAACTGATAAAAACATGGCCAGTCTCCTCTTGAAAAATAATTCTGTGTGGATCAATCTGTCCCACAGTCTATAGATTAGCCTGTTGTGTCCAGGTGTTCCAGATGATATTATCCAATCACCAGTACTAAAGGAAGTTTCAATGCTATTAAGTCCAGTCACCTTCTGTATGTGGAGTAGGTATCATTTTGTCTCCCCATTAACTACCACAGCTCTGTAGTTCTACTGCTGCACCTCTTGTAATTGCTATCCACTGGCTTGCTCTCTCCCCTCTGACAAGGAGCCCATTCACAGGACAGAATTATAGTACTATTGTTTCACTTTAACTGGCATGGTTCTAGCCTACGTAATCCTGGAAGTGGCCATTGAGGGAGGGGCATTTAGACTTCTCAGCCAGAGTATTCCAGTGCCTCATCAAACAGCAAACCCCAGTATTCCACAAGATGGAACCATGGCAGTTAAAGTGGAATAATAGCACAATAATTCTGTAGCACCCAAGGAGAAAGGACAGCAGATTCAACTGCCTGCTCACTTGCCTATCTCAGGCTTCTGGGTAGCAGAGCCAATAGGCCATGGTAATATGAAGAAGGACTAACACCCATAGAGGTCCTGCTGCCCAAGGTCCCCCAAAATCAGAGCTTTAAAATGTTCCCTTTTGACAACATCTCAGAGACGTAGTACCTCCTCCAAAGGGGTAGAAAAAGATCCTAGAGGCAGCACAGCAGACTAGAGACCAGACCTCCCACCCCTGCTTACCTTGTTAGCAATTACTAAATTTACCAAGCCTTTTGCTGATTGGATGAGTGATTCGGCCTCTTTCCTGGAGATCTCTTTAAGGGATTGCCCATTAACAGTTAAAAGTTCATCACCAGAGCTCAGATGGCCATCCCTTTAAAGGGAACAATAGAAAGACACACAATTATTAACTAATAAATAAGCTCTTAAGATTCTAAGACAGAGATGGGGAACATATTGTCCACCAGATATTTTGGACCACATCTTCTATAATACTCTTACCTTACTGCCTGGGACATCGGGGACCTGAAGTCCAAAACATGTGGAGTAAGCAAGGAGAAGCGATGCAGTGATTCTGTGCATGTTCAGAGGCTCTCAAAACATTCCTAATTAATAACTTTCCACTCATTATTAATTTACTGATCTCTGTAACTATCCACTTATTGCTGCACTTGTGGTAGACTAGTGTTCACTAAATAAAATAAGTGAAACACATCATTCTTTATTAACCTTTAAGAAACAAAGCCTTTGAAGAATGAATGAAGTGTACACAGAAAGGAAAGAGTAGAAGATGAGGACCAAACTTCATTGAAAGGTTGTAAGATGGGGTGCCATGCTTTCAGACAGCCTTCCTAATTTGAAAATCCAACACAGGCATGTTAGAGTCTTACCATTCCAGGATAATAACTATATTATGGGCATCTGGAAAAAATCAAGGTTGGAGGATGGCAACTTTAAAAGGACAAAAAGAGCTCTTTGGAGGGAGCCCGTAATAAAATGTGCTTCCCTACGGTTAACAGTAACAAACTCTGTGCCATTCTCTGTAAATCCCTGGTCTGACCCCATGTTAATTCTGATCAATGAGTTAACTAAGAACTAATCAAATGATTTCAGTTATTAATATGGTGAATTGATTTTCCAGTTTTTAAAGCCTAATGTTTAAGATTACCACATTAATTTTGAACCTAATGTTCCAAGCTCTGGATTTTCCTACTGCTTAGCCAAAATCTGCTTGCCTGCAACTTCCCTTGTCTGTTCTGGTTCTGCCCTCTGGGGATGAAAAAAAGAGTATAGGCTTCCCCCACAGGCATCCCTCACTTATCTGACAGGTCCAGGATCAGAACACTGTCAGAAAATGGAACTGGTTGAAAAGTGGAACACGTGTACTGTACTGTAGAGAGTGTGAAAGGCTTATCAGGTCTCACTTGGGACTGACCACATGCATACTGCTTGCAAAGTATCTCAGCTGGCTTGGTGCCTTCCCTCTCCCCCAGCTGCTTTGCAAGCAGCATGTGCATGCAAGTGGTCCCAAGCGAGCCTCTATAAACAAGAAGAACCGATGAAAGAGCAGAACCCCCACTGAATTAATGGAACTTGTTCTTAATTTGGAAGTAGCAAAAGAGCAAGTTGTCTGTTAATCGGGTATTGAAAGGTAGCGGCTTCCTGTACAAATCTGATCCATCTTCTGGATAGTGGAAGGCCTTCAGATACATGACCATAGCTACAATGTCTCCCTTTAATCTTTTCTTCTTTAGGGCTAAACAATCAAAGCGTGTTTGTATTGATAGGATTTTAAAGCTAGTTTATAGAGTACCTCTGGGCAGCTCCTCCATCCATCATGTGGCTCACTGTAAATTCTTTTCCAAAACTAGAACAATTGGGAGTTCTAGAGACTTGAATTCCGAGACCATCATTTCCTGTGGCAATACAGAGTTTCCAGATGCAGCTGTCCTAGTTGGGAAAATTAGAAGGAGAAATTTTTCCAGGAATGGACTAAGTGCAGCACTTGAGTTACATGTAGCCCAAGACAGTTTTTGAGACTTCGGTCATTTCTGCACTACACTGTTATAGTGCTCTTATTCCACTTTCAACATCCTATGGAATCCTGGGATTTGCAGTTTAGGGAGGGGCATTTAGAATTCTCAGCCAGAGCTCTTGGGCCTCAGTAAACTACAAACCCCAGAATTCCATAAGACGTTGAAAGTGAAATAGTAGCACTATAACAATGTAATGCGGAAATAGCCTTCCTCAGGTCTGAACAGAGCTCCCCAGGACTCCCCCATACCACTGGTTTTCAGCAATGGGGGGGCTAGAAATAGTGAGTTTTGCATTTGGAGGACTGTAGGCCTCTTGAAACCAAGATTCTGCCCCCCACATACACACATACATACATACATACATACATAATCAGCCCTACCAGTAGATGCTCATTCCCTTTCACTTTTGGTTTTTATTTTATTTTTGTCTGCAGCCATTGATCATTTCCAGAGCTGGTGCAGCCCATAACAGGAACCAATTTGGTCCTGCTTGGTGCGGAATATTGTTTATAATACGCCTAATTGTAACACTTAGATAGTATAAAACAACTTTCCTCATCAGCTGAGATTACGGACTACAGCTTCCACTTGTGGATGTGAAGAAGGGACATCCTGACAGATGTCAAGAGCAATGGAACAATTTTTTATTCTGCAGCTTCAAAGCATTTAAGCTCTTCCCCCTGCAATCACAGGAAACTGCACAGCTTTCCACAAAAGCTGTGTAACTTTCCCAAAAAACTGTATTTTTCCAGAAACCACACAACTTCTTCACACAACTTCTCCTCCGAAACTGTGCATCTTTCTGTATGGAAAGGAAATTGTGCAACCGATTAGTAAGGTTTTTGCAAAAAAAGGGAGGGAAAGATGGTGACAGTGGTAGCATCTTGGCAGGAACTCCTATAAAAATTTGTTTTAGCTTATTTTTTTAATGCAAAAAAGACTGTTTCCAGGCAGCCTTGTGTGTCTGTTGTAAAAGACTGCTGTTTTTTCACATAGAAAACAATGTTGCTCAACAAAAAAGACTGCACAACAAAAAACGTGCAAAATCTAGCAACTGCATACAAAAAATAGACAAGTTTTTTTGTTGTACAAAACTGCTGCTTTCTGCGTATTTTTGTTGTGCAAGAGTTTTTATTGTGCAACATTGCTCTTTTCTATGTTTAAAAAATTAACAATTTGTGAGAAGTTTTAACATGCCGTTTTTCTTACTACACAAGTTTCTCAAGGAGCTGGGAACTCCAGCTTCAATTCCAGTTGGTAAATTGGTGAACTTCTGTTCCATCTCTAATGTGAAGAATTTCTAGAAGCCCACAAGCATTCTTATCGCATCTGAGTCCCATATTTTTAATTCCTACCTATACGTACATGTATGCAAATTTTATCCATTTCCCCCATTGACTAAGAGGTGTTTTGAGTGTCTTTTCCAATCAGGAAGCTGTGAACATATTAAATCATCAATTTCTATTGCACATAACAGCAGTTGGAATTCAATGTTCACAGCTTCCTTCTGGTGTTGTGCAACTAAAAATGTTCACTCATGATCTTGCAAGAACTGGAAAATATTGCAGAAGCAACATAGCAGCCAGCCCCATTCCCACCACCACCCTGAAAATACAAAATTCTTTTCTATCGCTACTTTCATAATAAACTACCAGTGGCTTTTCTGATAAGGGTTCACCAAAATCTCTCAGTTCATCAACGTCTGGAAGGCTACACATTCTCAAGCCCAGCAGTACATGAAAATTTAGGCTATCTCCCAGTATTTCCTCCAGACAAACAGCTCTCAAACTAAGCATTGCAATCTTAGAGAGGCCTGCAAAACCCCAGCTTACCCCTGCTGTGCACAGTGCTATAATGACAGATTTGTCCTGTAGTGATTCTCTCGCCACATTCCAGGTAGGGGCAGCCTGCTGTGCCACTAAATGAAAAGTGCATTGGACAAGCCAGCTACACAGTAGGGGTCTAATACCCTTGGCACAGTTACTTATACTGCCTCTGGAGGAATATTGGCAAGGGTTTCATCTCTCTTATTATAGTGAGGCAGCTCATGGCGATGGAGGACAGAATTTTACCCAATCCTTGGAAATGCCAAATAGCCAACTGTTGATGACCCTCCTACCTTTATGAAGAACTTTCTCTTTATATTCTTGCAGCTATCACTGGCTGAGGTCCTCAGCTGCATCATGCTGGTGAGCATAAGTGGATCAGGAGGACTGTCCTCACTCGACGACGAGCACACTAATTGGAGTCGAGGGCAGTGGCTTGCTTCCTCTTGACCCCAGTTGGCCTGACTCTCAAAGGGGTTGGGGTACTTCTCATCTGGGCTTGATCTATCATCACTGCTCTTTCCATTGCAGAGCATGAGGGAGCGTGAAATGGAGCGCAGCGTCTTAGATTTCCGAGTCTTTGAGCAGTTCTGTCGCTCCATCTTCAGCAACCCAAAGTAATTTTCCACTCCTATCAATTTGCCATAGCTATTGCAATAGCTTTTTCTTCATTATCACAGCTAAATATTTTGCTGAAAGAAAGAAAATATGGAGACAGGGACAGGATTCAAATGTAAATATGTCATTTCTTCTCTTCTCCCTGTCCCATATGAAAATAGCACACACTGGAAATTGGTGATTTAAGATGCAGCCCTTTGGTTCACAAATAACAGTCTCGTGCCTCATGACTGTTAATTTTCTGTGGAACTTTTTTTCCCAGAGAAGTGCTGTGTACGATTTTCTATCACAGTGGCTCTGCATTTTATGTGTCTCCAAGCACTATGGGAGAAGGGGGAAAAAACAATTTTGTCCACTGTTCTTCTAAGGAAAAAACATGTTGATATTAATTATGTTAGAGGCTAAATTTTAAATAGATGGCAAATTAAAATGCTACTCCTCGCGTCATTTGCAGGCAGTTTAAGGCATTTGCCTACAAATGACATGAGCAATAGCATTTTAATTTGTTGTAATATCTCATCCCCGTTCGTTCCCTTCCATTCTTGATAGGCGATTTGCACTCCATGGTGGTTGGAGGCAGCTGAGGAGAAAAGCAGTACAAAGTGTAACTGACAGCATTAAATACTGGCAGGGAGAGGGAAGGGTAGGAAAGTGCATAGCATCACGATGGCGCCTTGCGGTGCAGCATACCCGATGGAGGAGGCCCGCAGAGTGGGACAGAATGGGAATGGATGAGAGGACAGACAGAAAGGAGGAAAGAAGGAATAAAGTATGCTAAGAAAGTAGGGAAAAGAATGGAGAATGGCTGGATGAAAGACAAAGAAGCAATACAAAATTTTAGAGACTTTGAAGCTCTCCAGGGAGAAGGTGAAGAACTGACCATTTCTGGCCTGGGGTGTTTTATTTATTGATTTATTTATTTACATATTTACTTACTTGCTTGTTTAGAATAGAATAATAGAATCATAGAGTTGGAAGAGACCACAATGGCCATCTAGTTGAACCTCTGCCATGCAGGAATACACCATCAAAGCACCCCCAGCAAATGGCCATCCAGCCTCTGTTTAAAAACTGCCAAAGAAGGTGACTCCACCACACTTTGAAGCAGCATATTCCACTGCTGAACAGCTCTTACTGTCAGGAAGTTCTTCCCCATACTAGGTGAAATCTCTTTTCCTGCAATTGGCATTTATTATACATACCCTAGGCCATTTCCACACTAGACTATTATAGTGCTATTATTCCACTTTCAACATCCTATGGAATCCTGGAGTTTGCAGTTTAGGGAGGAGCTTTCACATCACACCATTGACTCATGTTCAGCTTGTGGTCCACTAAGACTCCCAGATCCCTCTCACACATACTGTTTTCAAGCCAGGTGTCACTAATTCTATATCTGTGCATTTCATTCTTTCTTCCTAAACATAGTACCCTACATTTCTCCCTGTTGAAATTCATTTTGTTAGCTTTGGCCCAGCTCTCTAATCTGTGAAGGTCATTTTGAATTCTGATCCTGTCCTCTGGGGTATTAGCTATCCCTCCTAATTTGGTGTCATCTGCAAATTCAATGAGTATGCCCTCTATTGCCTCATCCAAGCCATTGATAAAGATATTGAATAGGACTGGGCCCAGGACAGAACCCTGTGGCACCCCATTAATCACTTCTTTCCAGGATGAAGAAGAGCCATTGGCAAGCACCCAGTTACAAATCCAATTACAAATCCACCTTACAGTAGCACTGTCTAATCCACATTTTACTACCTTGTTTGCAAGAATATCATGAGGCACCTTGACAAAGGCCTTACTGAAATCAAGATACACTGCATCCAGAGCCACCAAGCTGGTAACTCTATCAAAAAAAGACATGCTAGATTAGTCTAGCATTATTTGTTTTTTAGAAACCCGTGTTGACTTTTAGTGATCATGGAATTCCTATCTAAGAGCTTCCAGACTGTCAGTTTAATGATCTGCGCTAGGACTTTTCCTGGAATTGATCATTATTATTTTTATTAAAATCTTCATTATTTATAAATGCACAACAATAACAGCAATATTTGATTTACAGTTTTTCCTAAAATACAATTCTTCTAATATCTTTAGTTTCTATTATAGCACAGTTTCAACAAGGATCTTCTGTTTACATTTGCGAAGATTTACCTATTATCTTTAATTAGTCCTTATCTGTATTCTAAGTATATAATATCCATTTCCAACATTCTCTTGCTTGGTTGACATTTGTATGCCTTAAAGTTTCCTCTATATCTGTATATCACCTTGATGGCTTGCCAGCAATTCAAGAAAGACTATAAAATCACATATTTTGCATGCTTCTTACTTAAGTACCATCCCTATTTCCATTTCTCTATGATTTCGCTTATTGCTTCTTCCGATTCTGAAACTTTTTACAGTGCCCAGCTTTGCTTCAAATAATTTTTGATTGGAGCCATTTCTTTTTCATTTTTCCCTTGTATTTCTCCCCTCAATGCATAAATTAAGTTATCTAATGTCGTGAATTCTATTAGTTTAATTAACCATTCATCTGTTTCTGGAGTGACATTATTTTTCCAATATCTAACATATACTATCCTTGCTGCTGTGACCATGTAAAATATTGCCCTCCAACACCTCACTATTGACACTTTATCTATTTCATGTAACACGTTTAACAGAAAAATTTCAGGGAACAGTGGAATATTTATCTGTAAGATTTCAGTTATTATTTTATGTATATATTTCCAGTATTTTTTTGCTTTGGGCCACGACCACCACATGTGAAAAAAGGTACCGTTTTCCTCATTACATTTCCAACAGTTGTTTTTCTGTGTTTTATAAATTTTGCTCAATTTGGCAGGATCTAAGTACCATCTATACATCATCTTAAGATGATTTTCTTTCAGATTTTGGGCTAATGTGAACTTTTTGGTATTTTTCCAGCTTTTTTTTCCAATTTTCCAATTTTATTTCATGTCCTATATTTTAAGCCCATTGAATCATGCAGTCTTTAATCACTTCTGCTTCTAATTCCTGATCTAATAGAATCCTGTAGGTTTGAGATGTTAAGTGGTCTGATTTCTTGAAGATAACCTTCTTAAATTCATTAAGTTTGTTTGTTTATTTCAAAACCTTCAAGCTTTAAGTCCATTTTAAATCTTTCTTTCAGTTGTAGGTGAAGAAACCATTGGCAGTTCAATCCATCCTTCTCATTCTTAGTTCTGTTTTCCCTTCTTCAATTATTATATCTTTGTATTTGAGCCATCTTTCTTTAGGGTCTTTCCATCTTCCAAATAATGCCTCGTGTGGTGATATCCATTGTGGAATTCTTATACAAGTCTTACGTTTGAATTTCATCCAGATTTCTAACAGAGACCGTCTTATGTAATGGTTTGTGAAATCTTTGTCGATCTTTGCTTTATCGTACCATAGATGCTTGTGACATCCGAATTGCAAATCTAGACCCTCTGGCTTCAATATTCTTTCATTTTGCAATGTGATCCAATCTTTAATCCACATTAGCCCATTAGTTTCAAATCCAGGAGCCCGCACCCACCTCTTTCCTTCCTGTCTCTTAAGGTCTTCCATTTTATTCTTGGTTTCTTTCCTCCCCAAATAAAATTGGATAGATCTTTCTGCCAGTCTCGAAAGCATCTTTCATTTATAATTATCGGTAAGTTCTGGAAGAGAAAGTTTAACTTGGGGAGGATATTCATTTTTATTGCAGCCATTCTTCCCATTAAGAATAATTTCAATTTTGCCCAGTTCTGAGTCTCTTTTTTGGTTTCATTCCATATTTTTTTGTAATTGTTTTCGTACAATTCATTATTTTGCTTTGTGATCACAATACTGAGATATTTTATCTTCTTGTCTCTCATAAATCCTGTTATCTGTAGCAATTCTTCCATCTCTTCCTTCCTAATGTTTTTACATAGAATCTTTGCTTTATTCTTGTTAATTTTAAAA